>VICI01000462.1:0-37870 GCA_019593645.1 Akabosia matsudoensis | reverse complement strand
AAGCTTCATTTCGCTCAAGTGATTACGCATCGCGCATTTTCATGCAACAGTAAACACTGAATTAGAGCTCTGGGAATGTAAAACCTGCACTTTTTCGTATTACTAGTGTTACGTGTAAGGGTTGAAAAACTGAGACTAGGTTGTTTTTGTTCATCCTTATCGTACAAATCAAAACAGGTTTTTTTTTGTATAGGTCATTGCAGTGTCTAAGAACCCAAATATCTTCTCAAATTTCCAAAGTACAGTTTCAACTTCGAATATAAAAGCGTTGAAGTGTCCCATTTTTTTTACATTAAACGTAGGATTTATAAAATTAAATCGGTATTGTAATCCTGGATGATTTTATAAATGATAACCATCAGAAAAAAATGTGAGAGGTGGATAGATTTTTTGCATAAACATATTATACATATATAATATATACATATATAGTGCCATAAATTATTATCTATCGGTTGAATACTTTTCAACATGTGGTTCTCTTATTCGAGCATTATATGGTTAGATGCCAGCTAAAATGAACCTCACGCCTGTTTGACTCTGGGGTTAATTTAATACCATCTCTCTTCTCTCGCGTCCAGCAAGCACTCTTGTAACTGAAGACGCTGGAGAGGTTCCCATTCCAGTAACCTAAAATCTAATTATGCCCAGTTTACGTCAGTACCGTCAGCGAATTTCCTTGAGTACTGAAATTAGCTAAGCTACGATGATTAATTAGCAGACACCGAAGCAAGTAACATTACAGTCACGTTATATCATCGATCCGCGAAGCATGTTGAAACTGGTTTTTCGCAATTATAGGGTTGTCTGTGAACTTGAAAATGGAAACGTTCCAGGGATGATATTCCTCATGACCAGGAAGAAACACTGCTGAAGAGCTAGCTTGGAATTAATGAAGTGACGGTGCAGCCCCTAATTTTCAATATCTCATCTGCACAATTTCTCACTTTAAATTTTGGAAACAAATATGCATAATTGGTTTGTTATGAAGTCCTGCTGGCGGCTTGTACCGAAAGTTGGTAAGGTAAGTTGGTAAGTTGGTAAGTTGTATAAGGATGAGGTTACATTTGCATATTTTTCTTAGTCGTAGTTGGTCGAAGAAGTCAGCCAAATCATGCCGCACGCAAGTATTTTCAAGTCCACCATTTTGATCGCTTTGAGCGGAATTTTAGGTGAGAGTAAATTGACCTTGATTGACATATAACATCGCCTGAGAATGGCTTTAAAAGTTTGAGATTTCTTATTTTACATGTTTTTAAAGTGACTCAAATCGAAGCTGACTGCTCTCCACCATGGAAGTGGTCCATCCAGCCAAAACCGTGTGGCCGTACGCAAACGGAAATCAAAAGGGAACAGAGGAAATCGGACAACATGTGGAAAGTCCACTGCTGTGACAACTCTGAGACAAAGTCTACTTTTGACTACTGGGATAAATCAGCCAAAGGCTGTGTCATAACCGAATGCGTAGATAATTCCAAGGCGGACTCGAATAAATGTGATAAGATGCCTACGAATACGTACGTCAAAGGAAAGCTCCTTAGATACACGGAAACCGCTACGGACGAATGCAAGTTGGGAAACGGGAAGGTCGGAATGTTGCGGCTTTGTTGTCCAGACGACTCTACGGATACATTACTCGCAACGCTACACGGCGCGGAGAACCGAGAGTTCCCGCATTTTGCTCGGGTTGGCAAGTATGGGTGTGGAGGCACTGTCTACAACAAAAGATGGATTCTTACAGCCGCCCATTGCCTTACGGACAACGCGTCGGGCAAGGTCAGGGCGCCTTCTGACGATCCGAACGAGCAGCACGCCTATGAAGACTGTTGCAGTCAAATCAGTATCAATTTGGAAATTAAAGATTCGACGAATCAAGCGAATAATTTGAATGTTTATAACGTTTCGGAGCTTCATGTTCACCCAAACTCAACGTTTTTGACGCCACAGCCTAATGGAACTGTCTCCGAGTACGACATTGCTTTAGTGAAGGTCGACAAGGATATCCAGTTTTCGGATCAAGTCAAAGCTCTTCGGATTCCTGACGCTGACTATGATCCACTAAGTAAGCAATTGTTTAGCCTCGGCGCAGAAGCTTATTTTTATTAACAGGATATGCTTATGCTAAAATTTTAAATTATATGACGTTTTTATAGTGTACGGCGACCGAGCTATTATTTTAGGATTCGGAGCGACCGATACTGGACTCAACTCGCCTAAAATGCTCAAAGCGAATGTTAAAATTTGGCGTGAGGATGAGGTCAACTTTGCTCTGTCTGACACTACGCTAAGCCAGGTATTTTTTGTTGGCGGCATACACAACGGAGTAATCAATCCTGGAGTCGGGACAGGTGACAGTGGTGGCCCTGCCATTTGCCGAGGTCCGTCTGGAACAGCAATGCTCTGTGGTGTGACGAGTTTTACAGGAGACTCGGATGCGTGCCATGCAGCACTAGACGACTACAGCTGCATTCCAAGTGCTTACAATCGTGTGGGAGTGTTCGCCGAATGGATCAAGGAAACGGCCGGTGACCAGTCGGGCGTGGAGTTCTACGACCAGCCTTTGTTTGGAGAAGACGTTCGTAAAAAGGAATACCCTGCGCATGTCCACATCACAGATTCAAGTGGAGGGAAATGTGGAGGGACTGTCGTCGCTGACAACGTTGTTTTGACGGCAGCTTCCTGTGTTATCGACGACAGATCTGGGAATGTCAAGAATGGACTTAATGTCACTGTAGGGCTGAGGGATTTGAAGAAAGGAAAAGGTGAGGAGATCGGGATAGCTGCAGTCGGTCCAATTTTCGGTTTCAGCAGGGCGAAGCGGGAAGCTGGGCGAGAGAGGAAGTTGGCCAAGAGGATTGTGAGCTGGCCGATGGAGCGATATCAAAAAGGACGACTCGAGCAGTCTGTGATTATGAGGGACCCCTACTATCACAATAATTTAGCTTTCGTCAAACTTATCAAGGGAACTAATCTCGGGAAAAAGATTCCGAAAATTGCTACGAAAAGCCCGACCGGAGGAGATTCAGCCATGGAGGTGGCTTTTCCGTTCAAGCCTTTGGGAAGTGCAAATAAGGACAAAATTCCGTTGTCAAAACGGCAGTTTAAACTTTTGGACAAGGAAACGTGCCAGAGACGGCTGGATAGGTTGTCCATCCTCGGTCAGAATATCAAGATTGACGGATCGTTGATGTGTGGCGTGGAAAAGTACTCAGGAGGATCCTCCTGCGACAGAGAGTTGGGGGGAGGTCTTTACTGTAAGGAAGGAGGGAAGGAGGTTCTCTGCGGTGTCCAGGTGTTTAGAATGTGTGAGTTCAACATTCCAAATGGATTCATGGATTTGGGCGGACAGAGTAAATCTATTGTAGACAATATAGAGAGGTTTAAGAATGCCTAGATTGTTTAGTGAAAAAATAGTTACAGGAAATAAAAAGGGTAACCTTGAAAAATCAAGAAAAATCTGCGATGTCCAAAGTCTTTCCTCTGTATGACATCTGAGAAATCATTTTCAGTTTCAATTCCTTTAACAGGGACACCGTGAGATTTCAGGTTATGGGAACATCGGAGTCATCTTTCTGACATGTAATTCATCATCATCATGCGGACAAGTTTGTTGTAAAATTGCAAGACTCGTGTGAACATGCTTTGAAATTAACGCTGCAATGCTTCTCGTGCGGGGCTGTTCATAAGACATTGGATTACGGCTCGAGACTGACGAAGTATGTATGTGTAACGTATGAAGGATTTAATAGTAAGTTGCAACAACAATTTTTGTATTGTTTTTTTTTCCTTATTGTATTGTTTATGAAATGAAAAAAGGAAAAAAACCAATGCAAAAGAAAGTTTTTGAGATAAAAAAAAGTCAGATGGTGTCTTAGTACACCAATCAGTCTGACAGTGACATCATGGGTTTAAAGTTATAATTTCGGGCACAGTAAACGCGGAAACCTAACTCAAATCGTATTCATAATATGTGGGTCGAAGCACCATGTGTGAGTGTAAGTGAGCCTCCAGTTGTCTTGCAGCTGAAGGTTTTTAACTAGAAACAAAGATCCCAACGTGCAATGCCATCATCCGCCAACCCCAAAGTACACGAGAAACCTGTTTTGAAAAGAGCTAGATCAAAACAGAACCAAAAAACAATGTTTTCTAAACCTTATGTAACAATTTGTTATGTAACATTACAAGTTTTTTTTTCAAACATTCTGAATAGCTTTCTTTTTTTTATAGTTGCATGAAAATTCAGTGGTGCAGAACAAGCCGAGCGAAATGGAACCTCCGCGGTTGCAATTTAGCTTTGCAAATAAGCGCGTCCTTTTGGTTATTGGCGGAGCTGGACGAGGTAGCTAAATATATTTACTCGTACTTATGTAGTTGAAATTCATAATTGATGCAAAAGCCTTTTTTTAAATGATTGTACAGGACTCGGCAGAGCCCTCTTGTCCAGGTTGCATTCTGACAGAGCGCTTGTCTCATTGATTACCAGCAACAGTACTTTCTTGGCAACCGTTCAAGCGGACTTTCTTGGAGTGGATGGTCACCTAGCCGATTTCTCGAATTGGGATGAAGTGCAAGACAAAGCGAAGTCCTTGAGTGGATTTGAGTTTTTAATCAATTGCGTGGGAGTTCCAGTTTTTGAAAATTTTATTGATTTGAACGAGTCCCAAATGGAGAGCTTACTCACAGCACATGTCAAGCTGATTGCTTGCGTGTGCCAAACTGTTGTCAAGAAAATGATCTCTGACCGAGTGAAAGGGTCAATTGTGAGCCTAGCTTGTGTGTGGGGGGAACCTCCGTCCCTTGAAAAGTTTGCAATGCATTCTGTGAGCAAAGTGGGAATTGTCATGCTAACAAAATGTTTAGCCAAGGAACTGGGCCAGTATGGGATTCGCTGCAATTCAGTAGTCGGCTCACCCGGAGGAAACTTGTTTGTTACGCAACACAGTTCGCCCGAGGCTGTTTCATACCTGGAGAAAACGGTCAACACCATTTTAACATTGGCCAGTCCATTGTCTGCAGCCGCAAACGGAACTGATGTGGTTTTGGATGATCGGTTGTGTTGAATGTATATGTAAAAAGAATGTGGTTTTCAATGCAATAAATTATCACGTTTTCACTCGGAAATAACTATTCGTGCATAAGAAACACACTGTTTTCTTCTTTCAAACAGACATATTTCATGCTACACATAATTTGTAGATGCCGACAAGCGTGTCAATATTTTCTACCTCTATCTAGTATTTCAGAAATTGGTCAACTATGACGTCCTTGTCAACTTTTACAGTTGCAGATTTTATTGAATCATAAATTGTCTTATGCTTTAGTCCTATGACACTTTTGGATATCTACCTTTTGATTTGAAGCCGTTTTAGTTTTCAGCCAGAATCAGGAACATGTAATAAGTATTGACTGAAACCAAAGTCTAGATAGGTCGAGTAGGTAAATACTCTTCCACAAACAATAAATGAGACCTGCGGAATAGATCAAATGCGTTGTCCGACAATCTTTTTTGCTGGGATCTATAGTCGCGGAAGAATGACAAAAGTCTCTTCTAGTCCTTGTACGAGTATAGTATAGATGCATTCAAAAATTATTCCAAATAATCAAAATCCCGTGAATACAATCAAGATACGAAACTAGAACGTTTGTTTCACTTAGAATTCAATCTGGCTAACCCCTCCTGACTATAAGGGGAGAATTGAGACAGTGATTTATTTCTCGATGCGTTTTAGGTGTAAACATGATGACGATGATGCTTGACCATTACCAACAAACAAAAGTCAGTTTTGTCAGTTAAAATCTTAAAATCATAGATTAACTAACAACTATTTTGATATATAACAAGTAATACAACAGAAATTACAGTTTTGGCAAGTATTTTGATAGATCATTAAAAATATTTTAATGCGTGTACATATTTCCATATTCCCCAGGTTTGGGATCAAGTCTTGGAAACTCTCGGTACAATCTTCATAGCCATTTTCACATCGGAATGCTATGCTGAAAATATTTGCTTTGCGATACTACTACTTTAGAGAACGTAAGAGATTTCCTTCGGAATTTTATGCCAACAGTTCCGCAGCAAAGCTTGGTTGAAGTTTAACTGTTTAAAAAAAAACCTATTGCATATAGCATTGTGAGGGCTGATGTTGGGTTAAGAATTAGGCTCAGATTGCCCCAAAATAATATGCTTGATGAAGGTGCTTTTTAGCTATGATAGCAGTACAAGTTTATGTGTTGTATGAAAATTAAAAGACACAAATACAATAGCAAATAGTTATGCTAAATTATAGCACTGAGCACTAGAATGATTAGGCGTGAGGTAAGATATTTCTATCATTGAGGTAAGGAAAGATATCAAATCTGGGAACGTCACCTCTTAGGTGGGAATCACAGATTTGATGTGTTTCTTAAAGCTATGGAGAAATGCTTCCTGGGAATAGCTCAGGTTGCAGAGTAACAGCATATAGCTTAAACGACAAAATTGAGACTGACTTCGTATTCTCAGTCGGAGTGCTTTTATACTCACCGATACATGTATCAGGTATAGCACAAAACAAATAGCTGACATTGTTGAAACTTTAACAATGAGTGAGGAGAGAACTATCCTTCTCCTAATCTGCATGGTCTTATTTGCACATAAACTAATACTAATAAGACATGGGTGCAACAAACCCAACAATAGACCTCACAGCATGGAACCTCTTTGATTTCGTTGTGGTAATTCTTTCCATCTGTGGAATGGTACTGAGCGACCGGATAGCCAAGTATTTCGTCAGCCCAACACTACTTCGAGTCGTCCGAGAGGCCAAAGTTGGTCATGTTTTACGGCTTGTCAAAGGTGCCCGGGGTATACGAACGCTACTGTTTGCCCTGGCAATGAGTCTGTCTGCACTGTTTAATATCTGTCTTTTGCTATTTTTGGTCATGTTCTTCTATGCCATATTTGGAATTTCATTTTTTATGAATGTTAAATTCCGCGAGGGTCTCGACCAAGTTTACAACTTTCAAACCTTTGGACAATCAATAATATTGCTGTTTCAAATGAGTACGTCAGCGGGATGGGATGGAGTTCTTGTCGGTATTATCAATGAAGATGACTTTGACGCTCCCGATCCTGAACTAGGAAGGGCTAGAAACTGCGGGAACACCACTGTAGGAATTGCTTATCTCTTGTCATACCTAGTCATCAGTTTTCCGATAGTTATCAACATGTATATTGCCATCATTCTTATGAAAACTTCTCACAAGCTACAGAGGAAGTTCAGGAGGGGTTGACGGATGACGACTACGACATATACTATGAGATATGGGCACAGTTTGACCGGATGGGAGTCAGTACATAAGATACGACCAGTTATCCGGATTTCTCGACGTGTTAGAACCGCCGCTTCAAGTTCACAGGCCGAGCAAGTATAAAATCATTTCAATGGATATTCCGACATGCAAAGGGGGCATGATATACTGCGTTGACATTTTGGATGCTCTGACAAAGGACTTTTTCGCAAGGAAAGGAAACCCGATTGACGAAACGATTGAGTTGACAGAGGTTCAAGTTACACTGGATCGGCCTGGATATGACCCGGTGAGCTCTACGCTCTGGCGCCAGCGAGAAGAGTACTGTGCAAGATTAATACAAACCGCATGGAGAAAGCATAAAGTAGTTCGGGATGTTGTCAAGCCATCGACGTCTAGTGGAATTGGTTCAGAACCGTGTCCTGGTCCATCATCCTCCGTCTGTCAAATAGATGAAGGAGATGGAATACAAATAGTAGCAGCGGAGGATGAGGAAACAACTCAGCTTCTAGGAATGTATCAAGGGCCAACGGTGACGTTTGCCCCAAGTTCTGGAATGGCCTCGTCAGTTTCCACCCCAACCACAGAAAATTTTTAAAGAGTTTATGTGTATAGATGTTATTGCTAACCAGTAAAAACTATGGGACTAATACATGTAACTATATGTGACTGTCTATGCAAATCTTATTTCAATGTATCTATTTAGGAGGAACACGATGTGGAACATAATGAGCTGTACTGGCGTACAAAATTGTAAGAACATCTATTATTATAAAAGCAAGGGCGAATCCTATTGCTCCCTAAAACTCGGATTCTACTCCCTTTCAAAACTCCAAAAATACGTCAATCGATTCGTTTTTACATGGAGAGGGCACTGTTCCCAGATCCAATTCAAACATCCCAGATCCAATTCAAACGTCCCAGATCCAATTCAAACATCCCAGGTCCAATTCAAACATCCCAGATCCGATTCAAACATCCCAGATCCAATTCAAACATCCCAGATCCAATTCAAACATCCCAGATCCAATTCACTCTAGCGCACTGGTTAATTATAAATTATACTGTTATGTGAGCTTGACATTCAAAATTGGCATGCTTCACAATATTTGAATACTTATATTTGGGTAATAGTCGAGTCGTATGTCGAATATGTAGTGAATGGGAAGTGAAATTATTGTATTTCATCAGGAACTGTGAGTAAAGTTTTAGATACTGTTTAATGTTTTAATGTATTACCGTTTGCGCATAAAATTTTAAAATCTCCATACTTGTTATAATTCGGCTATAATGTGCGCACATGAAAATGCCATGGATAACTGCCCAATAAATCAACTTGTCAACATTTGACTACATAAAAAATATCCCGGTCTCCAGATGCATATAAATGAGCAAGACAAACACTCATGATAGTATAATTGCTCGAATTTATTCTTAAAAAATTGTCCACAACCCCATTATATTTATTGTGTAATATTAATAACCAGTAATATTTACCACATGCATAACTCATAGCTTACAATTACTTTTACGGATAACTCCACTGTTCATTTACTCGTACATTTCATATATCATATGTACCTGTAGCAGTTACATAATATTATTATGCTTTCTCCTATATTGTTTTGTTAACGTTTCCCTAGAAATATAATAATTTTTCTTTCTACAAAATAAAAGCTATATGCCATCCCATTTTTTATCTTTCTCATTCTTCATCAAGTTTTTTTTCTCACTAGCATAGCAGTTCATTCCAATAATTTTCTTCTCCGTGTTGTCGTGTATATATTATTCTCTCCAATTTTTGTTTTGTGGTATGTACACACATCAATTTCTTTCTGTGCTTAAAAAGGTCAGAGGTTACAATATACATAAGTTATATAACGTCACACAAATATATATGCATCCACTCATACAAAAAAAAACAATCGGAGAGCTCGCAAAAAGTATGAATTCCAAACTCTGAATCCATCAGCAAACTGTTGTAATCTTAAATTACATTTACTCATACAAATCTCGTATTTTTGTTGATTTCAAACAAACATTCACTCCAAAAAAAATCAAACCGTCGTCACTACTATAGATTCTCTTGATAGTAAAAGCAAACTAATATGGGTCCTAACTAGTGCAACAAACACAGTTAAATTAATGTTTTTTTTTTACAACCAGAAGAAAAATGATGAAACCTTTTAAAAAGTTTTCAAAAACTTATCTGTTTTCGCAGTATTTCATCTGCATCAACTCATGACTAAAAAATTTTTTCGTAAAGGTTTCTGTACATAACTTTAATGAAAATGAAACTAAGTAATAACAAAAAAATATTAGCAATATTTACATCTTATTAAGCAAAGCAAACTTTCCTGATTAGCATCAATCGTGTGTTTATGTTTCTCTTGATCCTCAGTAGACTCAATTTGTCATCACTCACACATCAAGTTCTTTTGTTTTTTTTTCGAAATGCTTGCAAAAATTGATTATCAAAACTCTCTACAGCCCTGCCTTAATTACTTTCTCATCACTGATTGCTTGATGTTACAAAAAAAACAATTCTTTGCCTATTATAAAAAGCACAAAAAAAATAGTTAATCTTGGTTATAGCCATAAACAAATTATTTTATATTACTTTGTTTCAAGTATAAATATTTTTGGATTGTTATATGATCGTCCAACGAAAAACAAAATCCTAGCTTTCTTTACGAGAGTTTCCTTGGAAAGATTGAGAAAAATGTAGCGCACCGAGACATCTTGATTTTTAACCGTATTTTTTTAAAAGAAAAGAATCGGAGTTTATAACAACGAGACAACAGTGGTGATAGATATTTTCATGTAATTATGTAGTAATAGTAGATAAATCGCTTTCGTTTTCTTTTGTGTGTGTTGTATTCTTAATTATATATTCCAAAAAAACATTGTTTCCTTCATGTATCCTAAAGCTTTTCGGTTATACCTCCTACCCTAACTTATACGTAAATTTTATGTACAATTGTATCAAACTACGTAAAACCATACATTATATTGTTGTGTTATATATGCTTCTCATAGAGTATAAACCTACACAACATTGTATAAAGACTTGTTACAGTAGACTTTAAAATTTATGCAAATATATTATATATTGTAGATATATATATCTTAAATGTTTACAGTTTCATCAAAGGTTTAACACTTTAACGTAGTTTTTTTTATGATTCTTTCTCATAGTAAATCTGTATTTTTTTATGCTCCTTCTCTTAAACAATTTTTTTGTTTCCTTTTTCGTTTTCATAAAGTCCCCTTTTTCTTATCTCAATGCTGAATAGCTTTTTTTTATATATCGGTTGTTTTAACTTTGAAAATTGATTCTCTCGTTCAATATTTACGGTGAAACATGATACGATGAAGTGTTTCTTTAAACTCAAACAAAGTCGGTTGGATAAACAGGTACGGAACATACACCCATGAAGTAGCTCATTTCGAAATTTGAATCGCAACAATAAAACACTTTTTTAGAGACTCTTTCACCCACAGAAGCTTAACTATCGACAAAGACAACTAAAAACATCTTGACCAAAAAAAGAAGAAATTACCGGTGTCAATGAGGATACATCAGAAAATTATTTTTCCAAAGCAAAAATTACTATTTAACGTACCAGTTTGCGATTTTGTTTGTTCTTCTGCGTGCGAAGCTTTTTCTTTCGTTCAACGTATCTGCTGTTACGTATAATACGGTTTTTTTATATATTATAAATTCTACTTTCACTCTCAGTTAACCTAGCCCTAGCCGTGTTCTCTCCACGAGTTGTAGATGTAAATAGCACTCACAGGCAGTTTTCTTTTCTTCGACATTTAAAAGATTACAGCTATGTTCGTTTCTTAGATAATGTTTATAAATTTGTTAACTTTTTGTAAAATTTTTTAGAGGTATTATCATAAAAATGTGTACTACATATCACTGTTAAAGTAACATTTTTTCCCTTGTGTTCGCTCCCATCTATTCTCATTTTTTATACTCAAAGTAGCTTGCTGTTGTTCTGGCTGTGCTTGCAAGTGGAAATTAAAACATAGTACGATAAGTGTAAAACTTCTTCATAAAACATGAGCCGTTCGTAAGTTGTAGCCGTTGATCAACAACAATTATTATGTACTAGAATCGTTATACAAATAGTAACAAATACAAAAAAATAAATACGGCAGTAGATTGTTCGGATCTTGTTTCAATTTGATTGCTGTGTGTTTTCTGTGCTATATCAGTTGAACGAACGTAACAGTATAAAAGGAGAAAACACTCGTCTTCTTGCTCTTTGCAAGGTAGTACAACTTTCACCGATATTTTCTGAACTGCAAAACTTGGCGTAGAAGACAAAAAAAAATCTGTTTTCTGAGATGTAATAAAAACTAATTTTTAATTCTTCTGGTGTTTGTCGTTGATGTTTGAATTTTGTAAAGCTCGACATCATCTTGCCATTGATAGCAAAGAGAGATAGTTTGTTTTATTTTTAAAACCTGCGTGTGGCGACCCTAAAAATCTGTGTTTTTTTTTTTGCTGAATAATTTTCTTTTAAGTATAAACCTTGTTTTTTGGTAAATGTTTCTTCATATGTAAGAGAGAGAATTGAAACCAAAAATAAAACAAAAAAAAATTATGGAGTAAAACGAACAAAATACAAGTTGTCCTACTAGTTTGTTGTTTTGTGTGATGATTTTGTTTTCTCGTAGTTTCATACAATGTAGTGTTGTAAAATGTTACAAATTTAATATAGTATGCTTTTTTACTTAAATATATAGTAGAACTATATAAAACTTTGTTTCCTAGTTGAAGTAGTCGTAAATTTTATAATAATATAAAATTTTTTTATATAGGCCCCAGACAGGAAAAAGCACATGCGCTCGCTCATTCGTTCCTCTTCATTTTTCTCTTCTTTTTGTGTGTTGCCCTCTGTGTTGATCTCATCACCAAAAGATTGTTGATCCTTCTTCCATCGCAAAATGATGATTTCTTTTTCGGCGATCCTTCTCTCTAGACAAAACGGGGTTTTTAAAGAATCTAAGAAGGAGAAAGAGTAAAAAACAATTAAAAACATGCTATTGTATTTCTTTTTCCGAGAAAGAGAAGTGACAAAAAACCGAGAAAACTCAAAAGTAAAAGTCACTCGAAAGAAAGAAGAAGCTGCGAACATAGTGAAGGAAGATGTGAACACAAACATGAATAATTTGTTGACAAAATTGTTTCATTCACGTTGACAAATTTAAAAAAAGTAGAGTACACATTAAGCTCGTATAAAATTAAATCTAGGTTAATTATTAAAACTGAACGAAAAATTGTAAAAAGCCTATGAGCAGGCTTCTATTTAGGTAAATTACCTTTTTAAGTATTTATTAAACTTATCTTTTTGTATGAAAACTTTATTCATTCAATTATTTAAATATCTTGACCTGATACGTATGGGTTTGTGTTGGAAAAGGTAGGAAACGCAAATAAAAGAGATGAGCGAAGAAGATGCGCCAACTTACGAATCATGTGTCCACAGCGAAGAGTTCTTTGTGGAGCGCTGGGAACTCTAAATGAGATGCCATCCTACGAAGTCTTCCAAGTGCCTCTAAATGGAGAAGGCTCAGCTCCCTATGAAAAACAAGAGGCAAATGTAAAACTCATATCATTTCTCGATTCTTATGTACACGTAAATTGATGGGACCAATAATAGGTTACCTAAGTTGAGGTACACGTGCTATCAAGGCGTCTGTGACAGTGACATCTCCCTTGATTGGATGTCTGTGAGTTTTTGCCAACTCAAGCCGCAGTGATTTCAACACAGCTGCATTCAATTTACCGATTTCTTCTGTTCCTTTCAACCCAGGTCGATCTATCAAATACAAACGAGAGAGTGAGCATAAAACAAATTATTAATTCCACCATTATTTTCACCTTCACAGCCACAAACAAAATACATTTTTTTGACAATAATGTAAAATGAATGTTGTAAAGAGTAGAAAACAATGATTTGAAACATTCTGTTTAGTGAGTTGTTAACCGGGAGAGAGAAGAACGTAGGCGGAGTAGAGGGCAAGTTGAGTCTCGTTGAGTTTGAGCTCTGCAAGAGCCCTGGCGACATCGAAAATCGACGTGATGAGTTTCATTTCGGTGGTATCCGCAGTGAGAAAGGCATCGGGTGGGAGCAGTGTTTCACCAAAAAGGACGGAGTTGGTGCCCGGATCAAAGTGGCGTGAGACGCGGAGCACGACAAGTTCAAAAGCACCGGCTTTCAGCAACACGATCTGATCATCTTGAGGAAGTCTCATGAATCCAGGAACCATCTTCGCAAACTCGATTATTTGTTGGACGACTGCGGTGAGACGATTGGCTGCCTCAAGCCAGAGCTCTTCGTGACCCATGTCTTTGTAGTAGAGGACCTTTGCAATATCCTGAGGACGACGGAGCATGTCTTGGATTTGTTCTAAAATAAAACAAAATAAAATAACCAGGATTACTACCAAACATCTTCAAATTGCCCCATTTTTTTATAGTTAGTAAATGACAACTTACCACTGGAAAATAGACATGTCCTGTTATGCGCATCAGTGATAGTCCTAGCAAGGAGTTCTGAGATCTGGATAGAATTCGCAGAAGGCAGGTTATTATTACTACTACTTGTACTCGAGGTCGTCGTCGTGCTTATGTTCATCATGTTTTGTGAGTCAGGTAGTTCCGATGACGAGCTAGATCTGTTAACTACGACAGGCTCAAACCCACTACTTGTTGTGGAGTCTACAAAGTCACCACCAATGTCATACGATAAGCCTCCAGCTGGACCTTGTGATGTTTGATTGTAGGCAGTGGGCGGAGTTGGAGTAAATGCTCCGTTAGGTGTGTACCTGTAAGATAATAAATAGATAGTCACTTGTTAAGTCAACAACTCATACAAACGTTTTCTCAGTTTTTCATAGCAATACAAAAGATTAAGTTGCACCAAAGCTCTTGAAAACAAAGGCGACTTCTTTCGGTCAAAAACACATCTTAAAGTACATACATGCTTTCATTACTTTATACCCATTGAACCTAAATCTCCCAATCAATCGTATCCTGAAATTAGCCATTAATGAATTGTTCTTTCATTCATTCACAACTTCATTTGTACCTATAATTTTCTTTCTTTTCTTAACTTAACCCAGCAATTTTCTCCAATCAACAACTACTTATGACAAGTATTCCAGCAGCAGGAGCAAGTACGCCGTAACCTACTTAACATCTCACGTTATGCTTCGCCTAAATTTTCACTCCCTTGCTAATGAAGCCAGACACCAGCCTTTCTTTCGTGTTGTTTACCAAAAGGTTGCACCTGTCTGGCCGTATATATGTATTTGTGTGATGCATTGCATGTCACCCGTATTTATATTCCAACAGCCTCTCTGCGCAAACCATCCGAAATAGTTTTCTTCCTGGTGGTGTGACAAAGGAAGCATTTAATTATCGGATGAAATCCGAACCCAATTATCATTTGTGTACATGCTCCCCACCTCCACCCCTAGATTCTCCATATTAATACCCAATTCTCAGCCGAAACTAGGTCTCCCAGTCTTCCTCAACTTGTTTCCCACTCGCTCTTATAACGGCACTCATTTATTTAAACAAGCAAACCGTCAGCAAACAAACGTGGTAACGTAATCCTAAAAAGGTTTTTTTCTTCTTCCTGGTCGGTGTGGACAATCAAACGCTCTATTCATTGTTCGTAGAAAATTGCCAGTTAAAGCTATGCTCCGACTGCGCATGAAGTGCTTTTTTATTTCTATTTTGGTTTGTAAAGCCTCAATGAAAGAAAATTTTCGTGTGTAAGACTATAATCTCTGTTAAATAATTGATATACGTAAAATTGCACACATTCTTTAATGCACATGAACTGCCAGCGTGTTTCCTTTCTTTCTTTATTCTTGTTAGTTCCCAGCTTCCGGTAACAAGCTCAAGAGAGAAAAAGGCAAACCAACCGAGTCCGCAAATCGTTGTACGTGTGTGGGTTTCCAACAAAACTAGGTTATTGTACTTTTTTGTTTATTATTTCTATTCCTAGGCATTCCGTGTTCAGGGTAAAAGCTCTCTTTTATATATTTTCTAGATGTGGCGGTAGTAAGTGAGCTGAGTAAATATATCAAGTTTCCAGGAAAAGCTGTTATTTTTCTTTGCTCTTTTAGCCGGTATCTATCGTATTACCAGGCAAAAGACACATAACACCCCAAAAAATTATCTGTCTTTATTATGACTACATTGCCAATAGATGTACCCAGCTTTCACACATTTTCTTATTCATATCTTATGTTGGATTTCAGTTGTATAACTCGTCACATTTTTTCGGAATATAACAAAAAACTTCCTACCGATTGCGTGTTTTTAGTTATACATACATAAAAAGTTTATATTCAACCTGGAGCTGTTACTATTATTCACCAGAGCTGGTTTCAGTGCTTTCTTTCGAATAAATATATTCTTCTAACGGTTTTTGATGTGACGTGTGGTGGCGTTTCAGGCTCAAAGGTGGTGGTATATATGTATACCACTATAGCTTTGCCTCACACATTGCTCATCCGAACAGGAAAAAAAACACTTCCATATCAAAGTGATGACGAAACTGATAGCTTGTGAGTGTGATACTGGTTATATGAGTCTTTATAGTTATTGTGCTAAACAAAAAAAAAACGAGTAAAGAAGTAACGCGTGGTAGTGCTGGTTGGTTGACCTACATATTTTTTTCTTTGAACATGTGTCTTGCCAGCATGGGATACATGGAGTTTTATCAAAGAAAATAGCAGAAGAAAAATGGGTAATGGCATGTGAAGAGCTACGAGCAGCAGCTTGATAAACGAGTTGAGAGTTTTGCCGAGAGTGTCAAAAGGTTAAAATGAAACTTTTATGAAGGATGACGTTGTTGTTCAGGAATTGATTTGGTAATAAAAAATATGTTTTGTGTGCTGAACCGTTATGAATTTCAGAAAAAAATAAAGAACGCGTAACTGTGAAACGTTATGACAAAAAATAGCTAGTAATTATGAAATTATGTTGGGAAAGCAGGAGTAACTTACTCATTGGCGTAATGACTGTAAGGATTGATGTGTTGAGTCTGGTGTGGGTTATGATGAGGATGATGGGTCGTTGTCTGCTGTTGATGATGGTGAGGATGATGAGGGTTGTAAGGTAAGTTGTCCGAACTCGAGGGAATGGTGTGACCATAGTCACCTCCGGAGGAATCGGGAGCGTCCAAGCTGTTGTTACTGCTACCCGGGGAAGGACCTTTCATCTGAGCACGGTGGTAGCGCACCTCGTCCTCAACCTTTTCCCTCTGCTTCTTTGACATTCGCCCGAATTTCACGGCTAAAAGTAGACAAATCAAATAAAATATTAAGTTTTGATTTAAAAAATTCCCAACTATATTCCGAGATAAAAGCCACAATAACTTGCATGAAGTGACGTCAACTAATTTACAGGAAAGGAAGAAAAAAACGTTTGAATGAATGCACGTTGCAAAGTTGCAAGGACTCTTCGGTTTGTCACGTTTGGTTTGCAGGGTTTGTTCTCATTTCACAACTTGAAGGAAGATATGAATCCAGTGAAATTGATGCATTTCCATAATCATCAAGGTGACTTCGGTGTTGCAAAGTAAGAACTCATATTTGTCATTGCATATTTTATAGTTTACAACCGCAACTTTCAATTATAGTTTCCTCTAAAAAAATCGCTTCATAAAATCGCTCCTAATCCTTCGTTCATTCATTTTTATGACACTGATATTGGAGCGGTTCCCTATTTGCTCATTTCTATTGGACAGTAGTACTGAAAATGCAACTCAAATAGTGCAGCGAAAACTCATTGCAAAAGTTTTTATTGGTTTATTATTATCATAGTTGCTTTTTTCATGCACACGCCGCACATTTTATACTTGAAATATTTAACGACAAAGAGCCATCCTCGCGTTTCGTCATTTAGTAGTAATAGGACAAGTGCAAATTTTTAAAATACATGATTCCATTTTTTGCTTGACTTTCAAAGATGCTAACTTTATCGTACGCCAAGCCATTAAGCTACAGCAACTAACCTAAATATTTTTTTTGTGGAAGTGCATTTCAGAGTCTATTTTAAAACGTACACTTGTTCGATCTCGGTTAGTGTGTGGAATGGAAAGAAGACAAAACACTAGTGAAAACACTTTCGCTCAAGCTTTTAAAAACATAAAGACTTCCGGAAGTCGGCTTATAGTGCAATGCTTGCCTAATAATAATCAGCTTATATACACTTTTATAACGATCCACAACTAGATTTTTAAGATTTTTCTTCTGTCTTTGATGATAACGACATATTTTACTTTTGTATCAATTAGTCCCCAATTAAATACGCCATAAACCTATTACTTTAAAGTCGTTTTTAAAGCAAACGGCGCATTCAACGAATTTCTGTTAATTCTCCCATCTGTTACTGGTAGCCGCAAAACTAAAAAATTACAGTTCATTACATAAACCTCAATCCAGTCTACCCATGAGCTTCCGTATCATATTTACCGAGAACCGAAAATTATTTGAAATTATTACTGAAACACGCGAAACACATTCATGTACGAAAATGCATATTAGCTCTAGGTACGTCGTAGTTACCTATTTTCCAACTTTACCACAAGCTTTAACATGCAAAAGTATACCATTTACTCGCTCTATCTAAACCTCATCAGAGGTTAAAGCCCTTTTTACTTACATTTTGCTGGTCATAACAAAAAATGTTACGTAGTCGTACGTACTCTGTTTTAGCGTGTATACAGTCCAAAATGTATACCTCATCATCAGAGAACAAGGCAGGTTTAACGAACGTTCTTGGCTCAAATGCCGCTAACCTATGCCTACGTTTTTTTTTCACAAACTTAATAATTATAAAGAGAGCTTACGGTACACTGAGCACACAAGCCAAAGAAAATACCATCATTATCATCAACATGATCAACAGCAGCAGCATTAGAGCAAAGCGAAATACCTACACACACAAAAAAAATTTCATATTCCTCCTCCTCCTCCTCACATAGAAAAACTTGAACTGACTCATTCCTCCTAGCTTTCAGTTCTCGTCTGGCTCTCACTACGACGAGATCAAGATCCAAACGCTGGAGCCATGCTATACTTTCTACAAAATTCTTTCTTTTAAACTTTACTATTACGTTAAAGCGCAAAAAATATGTTGTAAAATAAAAATGAATCCTACACACTGTCTCATGATTTCCTTCCTCTCTCTCTCTCTTTCAAACTTCGCATCACTTTGCTAAAGTATTTTTTTTTTGTACAACAATTTTCGCGAAAAACATTCTTTCTTTTTCATGAGCTTCATCTAGTAACACACGGCTTATACTACCACAACTATCAATATTTTTTTAAATAGTTTGGCGCTTGCCTACTGAATAAAAGAATGCCTTTCTTTCATCTCATTTTGAAACACGGAAAAACCTTATAACAGTCTCTATTTTCTTCTTTTTGTTTTCCTTTACGTTCTCCTTTGCTATCATGACAAGATACATTCTCAAAAATTGTCTGTGTGTACTTTACTGTGATGACGACGACGACGCCGCCATACTCAAACTCTCTCATCTCTTTTGATGCTGAAAAGATCTTGTCGACTTTACATGAGAGAAAACGCTCCCTTCTTTAGCATCGATGCGGAAGCAAAAAAACGTAGTAAATGTACACTGAATAGTAGTAGTACCCTCAAACGACGAACGCTAAACGACATCCTTTCTGCGTTTCATATCTCATCGTTTTTTTGCCAACGAAACTTTATTATTCTTAACAAAGTTTGGAGCTCACTAGACACATTACTGTGAAAACTTGTTTGTATACCATTCTGGGTGTCACATTCATACTATTTTGCACAGCGGCATTAGTCTATTGGTTTGTTACCGTTTTCGATGAATAAATAAGATACGAAATGGGTAATAGATTGATCTTTTTTATATTTCTTAATAATGTCTTCAATCTTCTTTCTATGTTTGAAGACTTCTGTGTAAAAAATGGAAAACGAAAAGAAAAAAAAAGAAGAAAAGTGTCTTGTTTCTTTTTTCTATGTAATCCTATTCCTTATTTTCTCTTTGCCAGTCAGGCTTTACAACTGTTTCGCAATGAATACTGGCAGCTTTGGGTAATACTTTGCACGAGACGAGCATTACATAACGGGTTTTATTCTGTACTGGAAGGGAGAAAGAGAATAGCTCCCGTTATTCTTCATTCTCAATTCCTATTTCCTTTCTCCTTTTCTCATCCCTCCTCAGATTTCCCTGATGAAAACGTTTTCATTTTTAATTCTTTCCCGGGGAAAGACATGGAATAACAGTTGGGAATTTGCGCTCAAGTATTTTTATTCGGCTATTTTGGACTTGCTAGCTCTTTGTACACATTTCCATTTTCCCTTAATGATGTGCCTTTAAAATGCACATTTTTAAAAAGATTTTTTTTTCTCTTGGAGCTAGCATCAGTGTTAGAATATCACCCATCCATGACTATACTATCATCATCATCTATGGTGTCATTAGTGTGTTGGGCTTGTGTGTACTTGCAGTACATAATGCTAAACAAGCCAAAACTACTTGAACGATAAGCCTTCCTGTTCTACATAAAAGTCGACTCAACACAAAAGTTTGTTTCTCTTCATCCTCTTTTTTTGCGAAGAAAAAAAATGTATTGTCGAGGCACAAACCAACCAGGAAATACAATACTTTCACTTGGATAGCTAGGGTCTTTACGCGAATATCCCTCTCTGTTGGAAACAGCTACTCTGAAACTTTGTTGTAACGAGTAAAACCCTAGAAACGTACGGGAAAACATGCACGGTCGATCCCTATTGGGAAGTGGAGTAGAGAAGTAGCGTCGGCGGAGGGAGGAGGTGGAGTAGCTTGATCGAAAGTAAAAGCGGTTGTAGCATTCTATACATACTTGCCGATGATACCACTGATGGTACGCAACAAAAGGCGGGTAAATAGTAAAAAAGGGTACTATGGTAACGAGCTGACCGTGAGGAGAAAGTAGTTGCGAAAAAAAATTCGCTGTTGTTTCATAGCAACAGAAGCAAAACGCGAAAAGGCCAAGAATTGTCTTTCACTTAATATGTTTCCAATGGCGCAAATTTACCACCAGTGGAAATAATGGGACAGCGAATAGGAGCAAGTAGACCAAAAAAATCAAACCGACGGATTTCTTTTTCATCGAAATTCTCACGAAAATATTTTCTATCGCGGGAGACGATAGCTTGAAGAAAGGGTACTGCGAAGAATTTCTCTTATCCAACTTCCTCTCCATGACACAAGCAAGGTATCATTTTATATTAAAAACTACTCCCCTGGCGGTGGTTGAAGCATCATGAAAATAATCGTGCGATCATGATCGTGTCTGCTATACAATTTATGGACGGTAAAAACACTAAAAAAATGTAAGATGAGTCTGGTAACATGAAAAAGGGTTTCTTGTCTCGGAAAATGATCATCAAAAAAGGGATTTTTGTCTTCACTTTATAATTCCAAAAGATAAAGGACGTATCCAAGAAAACGTACAAAGTACAAGATCTATGTGGAAATATCACGCAAAAACCTTCATGCTTGAAAGTACAGCGCGAATACGCTGTTTGCGGTTTTGCAGAAAGGTGGGCTCTCGCACATGGGTTTATATGGTAGTTTTTTTTGCCTGTTACCTTTCACCAATTTGATATACTCATCGGTAGAAAGCAGTCATCCAAAGTTGTTAAACTTCCCTTGATCGATATGTTTCCAAGAGAAGATAAAATGTACCTCACAATGCGTACAAAAAGCAGAAATACAGTTGCTATTTGAGCCTCCAGCCCTTTTAGCTTTCTATTTGGATATTTAAAATAGTGTAGTGGAAGAACAGAATGTTTTTCTGATACAAACACGTATAAAAGTTGCTTCAAAAAGTGGTGTGAGTATGGTATTATGCATATAAATTTATCCTACCCGCATGTTCAACATCCATTATAACGTTTATCAATTTCCATAGAGTTTTACAACTTTTATGTACATTCGTGCAGTTGAATAATCCTACTTCTCAGGATATTCCTTATATCCAAGAGCTCTGACACATACTTTCGTGCTGTTATGTTGTGTAAGTAAATATTTTACTTTTGCACGGATAAACCTTTGGTGAATATGAAAAAAAGCTGTTGTAAGCCTTGTATATTTGACGAGTCTAACACGAGGTAAAATTACACACAGCGCCAGAGCACATTGTGCAAAGTAAAAAAAAACGTATTATGACATGGACAAAAAAAATAACACTCTCACTTTCCTTTTTTTCCACTGCACTAGTGCTGGTATACTATCCCTTTCATACATTCCAAAAGAATTAAAGGACATATGTCCATATTATCACACTAATAGTGAGATATTATATATAGAGCAGTCTTGCTTTTTACTTATTCTCCCGACCCTTTTTTTTGCCAACATAAGGAAAATGTAGGTCAAACTGAGACTCTCACTTCTTCACTCATTCAGTATGAAAACTGCAAGCAGCATTGGCAAAAGAACGGCAGAACTGACTGCTAAATACATGCGACGACGACGACAGTCTTTTCCAATCTCAAGCACGCCAAGTAAACGGCCAGCCATCACTTCTCATGTACACACATGTGGACGGATACGCAGAGAGAGAGAAAAATCATTCATTTTTATTATTTTTTATGTGTTCCTTCTCCTTCTATCAAACTGGCAGATTTTTGATATGGACGAGGAAAAATAAAGTTTTCGAGATGGATAAAAAAAAAACATGTGAGGAACTCTAATAATAATAAAAAGGCTGAATGGATAAAGATAGATGGACGGATGGATGAATGAAATGGATGATATCTTTTGATGATGGTGATTGAGTGTGTGATGGAATGCAGCAGCCCAAAAACTACGTCTACCAAGAAAACACTCGTCAGCTCAGTCCAGCTTTTTTGTACTTGACGGATTGGAGAGGGCCAAATAGACATATAATATTTTAAAGGAAATACCTATATAGAGTGGACTTTTATCACACTAAAGAAATCTGCAAACCCAGACAACTTTTTCATGATGAGTATAAAATGGAGAAATGTCTAATTCTCTTTTCATATGACTTGTAATACAATTTTTTTACTGCAAATAGGAAGGACATATTACTCGTAAATAATAACAAGCCTTGCAAAAAAAATATATATATATATGTATAAGAATTTGGAGCCGTTTTCTTGAACTGTTTTCAGTTCTTTGCACTTTCAAAGTACCTCCCCTTGTGCATTTTTTCAGCTGTCCTCGTGCTTGATACAAAGCAGTGTTTTTTTAAAACCACAAACAGGAGTCATCAAGTTGGTATTTAAACAATGAGGTTATGCATGTTCACTTGTTTCTGGAAATGATACAAAACACTTTCCCTTTGGAGCGGGGAAAACGTCGTAAAAACACTCAAAGGAAGTAAAGAGAAAAGACGGCTGTGTTTGTACTGGAGCAGTGCACAATGTGTGTGCACGTTGAGCTCTACCAAAAATAGCTGTTGGTAAATGAGTACGGAAACTAGTAATTTTGAAAAGTGTGCGTTTTCTTTTAGTACTCAAGGAGAGGAAACGGTTCTCCGTGTTCTTTGAACCCGACGGAATTGGACTCCGGCAAAGAGAAAAGAAAAAAAAGACATGACAATCCTATGATAATAAAAAGTCAACATTGTGCAAAGAGGAAGAAAGAAGTTTTTCAGACGGAGGGGGTATATTATTGTCAAATTGAACAAGTAGTTTACATGCATGATCAACAAAAGCTAACATTTGCAGAGATTAAGTAAACTTTTGCATTTAAAATTCCTCTTCCGTATGAAATAGCAAGGTTTCCGCCCAGCATAGAGATCTTCTGACGATATTATTCGCTTTTTTTGTTTGTGTTTGTCAATTTCGTACATGTTGACAAAAGGAAACCCGTTAAACGTGAAAATTGACTTGGGATGGAAGGGGCTCACGGAACAGAGAGTAAAAAAAAAAGTTGAGTAGGAGGCAAGAAATTAGGTTAACTGGTACACACACGAGTATTTTGTAAACCAAAGTATATAAAATACATCCAAGCATGCATTCATGCAATTTTCTTGTCTAGTCAAAAAGATAAAGAGAGCTGGCGGTGACGAGGAGGAGAGTCTCACTTCGTTTCACGGTGCATTTGTCTCATGCTCAGATACTAACAGGAAAATGGCATTTTTGGCAATACATTCAAAATACGATTCGCATGCTCAAAGGAGTAATTCAAATGGGATAAGAAATGGGGAGGATAAAACAACGAGATAGTAAACAGAAGAGTGACATCTTTTGTAAACTCTGGGTTAAGGATTTTTTTAACAGGTTTCAAGACAAAAGGGCGAGCAAAATCAAAATAAAAGGAAATAGTGACTGCTGCTCAATAAGACCAGCAGGCTTATCAAGATATTTGTTGCTAATTGGATAATGATGTTTACATATCTTTTGTCTGTTCGAGAGAGGGAATGAGTTTATAGCAAATCCCATAAAAATACTTGAATTTATGGATGCATCAAAGGAGAAAATTGTCGATTCGGAAACTAACACAGATTTTTTTCTCGGAAGCAGGTATAAAAAGTCTGAGATTTTAGGTTTGGGAAACCACCTATGATTATATAATTTCGTTACGCACCAGGAAAAAATGGGTTACACATGTGAATGTACTTTTGTTTCTAGTACAGGTACGTAGGATGAAAAATAATAGTGGAAACGTAAAGGGGTTCATTAAAAAGCAACGATGATTGTCGTGTCAGGTAATAAAATGTTTTTTTTTTTTGTTAGCTTGAAATGATCGGGTTTTAATCTTTAGACGACGATGAGCCAATAATTGTGCAGTCTTTCAAGAAAAGGGAATTTGACACTAGATGTGCATACTTGCTAATAATTTTTCGTTATGCTGCATTTATTTTATGCGTGCCTCTGCCTAGTAATAAATGTTTGTTCCATTTTTGTAAGATTTAAAACAAGCCAAAACACTCAGCTCAGATATAAAACAGATAGAAATGTTTTGACATTTGAGTAAAGTTTACAAGGAAATAAAAAACTGCACAAGTTGGCATGAAACTGGTCTCTGAAGATTGTTCCACTGAATATAATTGGTGACACAGTTGTTACATGACGGAAATTACTGTGATTATAATTTTTTTTGCAAGTTTATTTTTCTGCAACCTGCAAAAAAATTCACTTGAAGTTGAAACTCTTACAAAATCGATCTTGTATTTTCATCTTCTTGATTCTTTTTCTGCAAAATGTGTCCCAAATACTCTCTCATTTTCTCCATCGTAAACTCAAAGTGGGAAGAAAGGCATAGATTCTCTGCTCTCATAAAAGTAATACCAAGTAAAGCATCACTGTCGTTAAATCACACACCTATTTAATATAACCCACACTTTTCAACTCAACAGCTATTCAAAATGAAATAAAATTATTTGAAGTATAAGTGCAAAACGTTATTACCCCTCCAATCAATATTTTCAGCTTCCTTGCTACATGACACAGTAAGTATTTCTCATTTAATAAATATACATTATGCATCATGACGATTCCGAGGAAAATTCTTTATTATTTCTGATCCACGTTTTTGCATTGATAGTCCCAACAAAAATCTTCACTTTAAAGTTTTACTCACACAAAAGTTGTGCTGGTGCATATTTCAACACGTCTATTCTTTTACACTGAGGGATTCAAATGTTCCAACAAAAAAAAAACATAAAATATGTCTGCATGAGTGAAATACAGGAATCTCTGGGTATTTACTAGTCGGCAAACAGTATTATATGTAAATAAAGGTTATCAGCCTTTTTATACAAATGACCTACATTTTCTCGAGTTGGGGGCGATAAATCGGAGGCAATAAAAACACTACGTGTTGGAAAGTTTATGTTGTATCAAAAAAAAAAAAACAACCAAACAAGACGGCAAAAAAATACTTGCGTTGAACACAGTAAAAGCTCAGACACTATATGATTATCGTTATTAAGAGTGCAAATAGTAGCGTGCAGTGCACCACCAACTCAACATAACAAATATACAAATCTCCCTTATGCGAGTTAATTTTTAGGAGAAACGGAGAAAACCCCCGTAATGTTATGGAATGTAGCCGAAAAAATCACTTGTTGTACATTCATAACTGTGTCCACTTTTATCATGATGTGTTTAATGGAAGTTGAATAACAAAAAGTAAGCCTGTACAGTTAGTTCATTTATTGGACCTAGTCAAGTTAGGATACACACGACATGTAGCATGAATATTAGACATTACGTTTTTTTCCCGAGCACCGTCACTATTTGTCTGCTGCTTTTTTGTGATGTTAAGGAAAACACGACAGAATCATGCAATTTTATAAGCTTCTAGCCAAGAAGTTACAGGATGAGAAACCACCGAGAAAAGTAGGTGAGGAAAGAAGAAAAAGCCAGAGAGAAAGAGAGACCGAAAAAATCTGCATGTTACAAGCGTTCATATTATTTGTTTCCATTAGAAGAAATAGTGTTAGCATAATGTGGAAGCGATAATAAGGTAATAATAATGCATCATTTTTTAGCATTTCCTTGCTTTTACGCTAAAAACCTGACAAAGCTGTGATTTATTTGAAGCTGAGGAAAAAACGGATATGAGTTTTCTGTGGTGTTCCTTCACAACAATTTTGAGCAATAAATAGAGCTCTGTAATGGCAGCTCTGTAACGTCTATCGTCAATCAGCATACCGTTACAGTATAGGTCCCTTTTTTTATCTTTGCTTGCAATCTATTTCTTTTGGAACGTTGAAAGAAAGTGAAATAAGGAAATTGAGTTTGGTGCAGTAATATGCAAGTTATGTGGCTGGCTGCGAGGTGAATTTCGTGAGAACTTTTTTTTTTTTTGCACTTACCGTCTCTCGACATTCCGAGTCGGAGACATTTTTGGAGGCGACAGAATTGACATCGATTCCTGTTGACCCGGTCAACAACACAGTTTTTCGATCTTGGGCACTGGTAGTTGACTACAGAGGACTGAGAGCGTCTAAAGAATCCTTTACACCCCTCACATGTTATCACACCGTAATGGACCCCGCTTGACTTGTCCCCACACACCTTGCATGGAATGATCTCAATCTGGGCTGTAATTTCAAAAGAAATGAATTCATTTAATATATAGTCATTGCTTATTAAAAAAATATGAACATTATTTTCCATCATTATATTGACATAATCATCCGACAGTTGTACTCCGACATTTATATTTGTGTTTTACCAGCTAGCTTTGATTACCACCAACTCAGGTTACCAATTGTCATGAAGTATCCATCTAATCACACTGCCTACTCAGTAAAATTTTATTTATTGAGTAATATTAAGAGTATGCACACGACATTGTTAAAACCACGTCTGTCTCCACCAGCGCAGCATTCGAGTTTCGAAACTTATCCTTCAGAATTCCAAAACCGCGCCGTTCTTTTATCTACCACATAACTCACAACTGCAAGTTAGAATGGGTTGTTGATGATCAAAATATTATTATCATGATATTTTTTTCATGCGATTGTTGTGATTAATATAATACGACTATGTGAAAAGACAGCGCAAAAAGCATATTCATATTTTTGTGATGAGTACGACGATAATCAACAATGAAAACATAACTGTACATTACAGCCAAACAGTAAAACCATTTGCACACGAATAAAAAACGATGCATGCAATCCAATAAATATTATGCACCAGCAGGGCTGGTAACTCAGGAGTATTATTGCAATCGGTAATTTTTTTCGAAAATTTCTCAATCTATCTTTCTGGTCTTGTACAACATATTTTACCACTTTTTTTGGGAGATTCACGACAGAACGTGCCCATAAGCGACCAACCGCCTTTACCACGACATTCTCAAGGTAAAAATGATAATGACTTGGAGGAATGAGAAATGTGTAGACCCAGCCGACTTGGATTTCAACAAGAAAACATATATATGCTGCGCGAACGCAGAAATAGTACGAAAACTACTGCGCGCATTCAGCCAGAAACAGAAGCGACGACAACGACATATCTCGAATTACCAATGCGCAATAGTAATTAGAATTACAACAATACAATAAATAAAAATGCTGTATCAATAAGTAAGCAACGAAAATGTATTGCACTGTCAGAATTGTCAATATTACCGGATTATATTTTTTGTAAAAAAAATATTCGCAAGAAAATTATTACATACTATGAGTGAACACAGTTCCCAGCGATGCTGTTCGGAAAAAAAACTGTTCAGCCATCAAAACTATCATCAGCTTAGTAACAGCTACAGAGCTTTACTTACAGCATGGGCTTATCATGAAACTCATCAACCCAGAGCATGTTGTTACATGGCCATAAAGCATGGAACGTTAAAAAAATACACCAAGGTACATCACCTCGGGTTATTTTGCATTGCACAAAAAAATATTTGAAAAGAATTGCATAATATAAAATTTATGGGTTGCTTTTAAGGCCAATTTATATCTATAAAAATAACAATAATTTTTAGGCATGTTTTAAGATAACGATGTAATCTCTTAATCCGCCTTCTTAACAGTTAAATTTTCGTTTCAAGACTTAAAATCCTCTTCAAGATAACTTGATCGTGGACTTTTACAAGCAATTAGAGAATAAGTACGTCGCATACGAAAATCAGTATATTCGACTTAAAAGTGACTGAGAATGCGACGATGATTAATAAACTATTGTATTGCATTTAAACTTGAATTCGTCGCGAAATAGTACGCACTACACGGCCACACTCCTACACGCGCGTAAACCTGATGTGCATTAATTTCCCTTTGAAATTTGATTTTTTTACTGGTAGCACTCTAGCACGAAGGTGTCAGATTCGATTACAGAATTACTCCTACGCAGAAACGGGGAGAGAGCTACGGCGTTGATATTTTTTTGTTTCATTACGAGTTTTTACGATATACTACGTATCCATACTTTTTATCATGAAACTTATGTGATGTTGATGTACCTCATCTTGATGATCATGACAAATCTATGTCTCCTTTTTTGTGCACAATTTCTTTTGCAATGCGTTTCTCCTTTAACAATTTCTACATTTCCACTGAATGATGTAGTAACAAATGTATTGCCATCTGTAGAAATAATTTGTTCAGTTTTGAATTTAAACCTGTACTTTAGCCCAGTACTGTACCGTACAGCTTGATGGATGTAATATTAAATTAGCGAGTTGATGAACGTCAACTAAATTGAAATACGAGTTTATAATGAAGCATTTCAGAAAAGTATGTCTTCGTTTTTTTTACAAAAAACAATGAATTTGGGATATTCTTGCAGGCTAGTATACAAGGCGGCCTAGTTAGAGCAGAGTACCTGGGACCTTTGACGGTCATTCGAAATAAGGAGATCATCAAAACATTGATTCTTGACGCCACTGTTCCCTTGAATTTTCGAGAATAACTGATTCTCTTACATACACACGCACATAAACTAACGACAAGCTAAAAAGCACAAATTTTCGTCAACAGAGTTATAATGCAATCGTATGCAACAATTATCATTCATTCAGATAACCATCTTTCCATTTTTCATATACATACAGAGATTTTTTTTGTCCTTGGCTGAGGTGTTTGACTTTTCATCATTAATTACAATTTGCCAGTAACTGTTTTTCTGTACCATTAGGAAAGTGCCTCAGCATTACAGATTCAGTAAGCAGAAAAACAGAAAATCTTGGAAAAAAATAACAATTTGCAGTACGCTGCTGGGAAGCTTATTACGTTACGCGCAGCCATCATGACAAACAAAAATCTAAAAGCAAAAAAGGTGTTTGCGTTTGCAGAACCAAACCTCTGTAATTATAATGAATCGTTAAGTCTATAATTGTTTGCTCCTATCCTGCGCCAACATATTAAACAGCAATTTATTTAGCAAAGCACTAAAAAACAACCTACACAGCAACTATCCCCACAGAATATGAAAGGCAACCACTCTTCACATTAAAATAGGCACTTTTTCATTTATATTCTGGTTTATTATTGCCTACTTCGTTGTTTTGTGTGATTGTTGCGAAAGAATAATGTTTTGCACAAAGGGTACAGAACCAACAAACAGTAACTTTGACCCTTAGAGCAAACAGTATACAGCATAAATTTATTCGCATTTACCTACCAATCCCATCCCATAACCTTTTACTCCCTTTTCATCTTTTTTAATAGACTTTTCCAATCCTTTTTTTATTATCATCGAATAAAATAATACAAACTTGTTACTATTTCATTTTGCATTGTTGACAATCATGATTATAAAAAAAATTGTTGAACACACTAACTAATTTTTACATGAGAACTTGATCCTGAAAAAAAAAACATTCACTTTGCCATTCTTTTTTGTAAGCTTTTATGTTTGTTTTTTGCACACATGTTACAAGTTTCATTTACGAAGGGAACCAGTATTTTTTCTTGTCTATAACCAAACCAATCACTTGATAATGACAGAGGTGTGTGCCATATGAGCTTCTGAACTGTTAGAAAGAGACAAAAATATCTAAAGTTTTGTGTTGGTTAGTGCGGATCAAACTAAGGGATTTTATGGTCGACTGCTGCACATGATGTAAAGTTGTGAGTATCATGAGAGATGCGTGAATGCATGAGTAAATGTTTTTACATGTGTGACTCTGTCAATGTGTTACGATACCACACACACATACACACACATTTTTAAAGTCCTTTTTACCAGTTAACGACGCATCGCAAAAAATAATAAGGCGATTGAAACTGATGATTGAAAGAAAACGGGATGGTGTGTACTCTTGTACACATCTTGTTAACTTGACGGTTTTTATCATCATTGCAAAAAGTGACGATGAAATAACCGTGTAAAAATGGTTCTGACAGGTTTACTAGGGCACGCATAAAACTACGTTTTTTTTATGCTGCAATTTTCGAAACCAGCCAGGTTTTACGGATAGTGCAGTAGGGTAGTAGTGGTAAACAGCTTGCAGTATAAAACATTTCAGATATCCTTTTTATGATGTAATGTGCCTACCACAAACAGAAAAAAAAACACAAAAAAAAAGGTTTATTGCTATTTTTTCGCTCACGTGAATCAAACTTTTTGTGGTGGCATTGGCGGCTTATTGGTACTGTAAGAATTTTATAAATGTTAAAAACTATATAAAATAACGCAACAACCAAGTTGGAATTGAATTTAAAACGTATTATTTTGGAGAACACGGTAAATTGACGCTGTTTTATGTGGAATGTCAAGTCGCTTTCATGTGTCAATTCATTTCATTGAAAGAAAACTTGCCGATTGTTTAGAAAGTGATCATTGTCAAGTCAAACAAGATACTGCACAGTGTTTCATCTCCAGTTTGAAACATGCCAGATTGAAAAAAATGTCGTCTTTGTAAAGAAAAAAGCTCTTGTTTTACTTTCAAGTAGTCCTTGGTGCTCTTCACTTGAAACTAATGAACATCAATCGGATTGAGAGCAGTTTTTGACAAAGGGGATCATTTTTAACAGGGCAAAAGTTTGGCAATTGCCCTTCTCATGCGAAATTACGTTTTTGAAAATTAATGCACTTGACCTTTACCATTTTGTCTGAAAAAAAAATCAAAATCGCATAGAACCCATCGCATTATGAACAATTTGTTTTGCTTCGAGTTGAGTTGCGCTGCGTAATCGGGAATAGATCTAAAGAAAACAATTCTCAGTATCTCGTTGTAATTTTTCGGTGGGAATTTACGCATGTCTTTAAAGGCGTCGTACTAAATGCCAAAATATCGCCGCATAACGATCGGCATGAGAGGAAGGACGTCCCAAGTTATAATGTTCTTCGATATGGTACATTTCACCTTTTCGCACAGCTCGCAGAGCCCAAAAATGTGAAGAAATTAGAAAAGTCTACCAAACCTACCCATCTGAAGCAGTGTGCGATGAAAATCGACTCGTCGCCATCACCAGCGAGAGATTACCATCATCATTTTCGCTTATGATGTAACAGTAGCTTTGAAACACTGAGCATTACATGGTTGGTGAAATTTCGTCGTTAAAAAAAAATACTCCACCAGAGAAGCAGTGCCATGATGCATCATTCATGAAAAATATTAGCATGTTTTTTTTGTCATATTTATTAGCGTGTGCAATTGTTGCTTCAACAAAACTACCAGGGCTAATTATTTTCGGAAAAAGTTGTCCATTTTACTTCTTAACACGAATCATCATGAGCTTGTCTTGTCTCTTTTTTTTGCATAACATTTTTACTTTTTGTGTACACTAATCTCAGTAGCAAGTAACGATGCATCAGCAAATTTAAACAGATTTTTAAAAGCCTCTTCCTCTTCAGGATCCTGCCTATTCGTGTTACATTTTGTGCAATGTAATCATGCAAGCAATGATGTTATAACTGTTTCTTTATGAGAAGAAGTGAACAATTGCCTTTGTACATTGCATGGTATTAACTTCCGATTTTTTTTCGATATTAGGTGCATTGATGATGATGATGGGATACAGTCTTGCGCGCAAAGCAGCGATAGTTCTCAGTAAAATCGCAGATTCATGATCCCCTAGACCAAAACAGTAAAATGCTTATGATATTCGATAGTCAGACCCAAAATGAGTTTCTTTTTTACACGGAAAAGATTGCAATGATTTTTTTCAGTTTGGTGCAGATAGATCCTGTGCAAATCTCGATAAGCTGAGACATTTTCAGAGTACATTTATACTGAAAGATAAGTTTACATTTTATTCGCTAGTAAGTGTCGTCCTCTTGCATAGGGAATCATATTCAGTGATAATTTTCATCTTTCGCACTAAAAGACCAGACTTGTTTTTGTTTGGTGAATGTCCACAGAAATCTTTTGATTGTATGCATACATTTTTAGTGTGTATATTTCATAAAGAGAGAGGAGAGAAATAGGTATGTTTGTGCAAAAATATGTATCCACAAAAAAATGGCTACATTTTGTAGATTATGCAGACCAACAGCATATACAAACCATCAACATCAGGCGAAGAGCACAACTAACCCGTTTATTTTTTTGATGATAATCATGGTAATCTCTACATGAACATAAATGCATTCACTGAGAGCGCTACATGCTGGTTTTGCTTCTACAGACGAAAAAAAAATACAGAGTACATCAAACCGTACGACTTGTTTCTTTTTTTTTTTGCGTGTATCCGTTTACTTTGCAATTGTGTTTACTAACAGTATGCTCTCTCTTTTTTTTCAACTACCAGCATGACTGGTCCTGCCAGTACTGGCAACACTGCGATATTATTCATCAATTCATATTTACAGGAAAATTGTAACTGGTGAAACAAAAGTTGAACCACATGAGAGCAATGTATAGATCACGTCAGCGTGTTAACTGTGTTTGTTATTACTCTGCTCCTACTCACAAGTCAGTCAGTGAGTCGAGTTGGCATCGTTCGTTCGCCTGAGCTTGGTTAAATGACCTACTTTTTCGCATGCCAAGTAAGTTGTATTGCGAAAAAAAATGGATTCTCCTATGCTGTTTGCTCCTCATGACGATGACGATAATGATGACGACGAGGATGACAAGAGGTAATGCAAGCATGCTAACAAAAGCATATTTTAAGTAAATGCTCGAGTGTGAGTGTGATAAACAGAGATTGGAATAGTTTTAGTATGGAGATTTTTTTCAGATGATTTGTTGTACAGGGATGTTTGTCATATATGATTTGGTATGACAAACAACCAAGTTTATTTTAAATTGTTATAATAATCTCATAAATCGGTGTTACACTCGAAACAAAAGCATCCAGCATATTTGGCGTTTATGAATATCTTGCCGGAGACAAATGCTATTATTGTTCATCGTTTAATACAATGTTATTATACAATAAAATCTTTATAAACATTGAACATGAAAAGTGTATGGATAGTTCGTAGCATTGCTAAATTATTGTTCGCTTTCTGACGAATGATTACATAAAAAACAACTTTGAACTTTGTACCTAAAATCTTTTCGGGTTCTACGAGTTTGCACAGATAAGAAAAAAACTGCCAAAAAAATCGCTATGAATCAAAGCTCTTAAGATCTGCAGTTTTCTTGAAACAAAAATTGTTTGCGCATATCTTATCAGAGGAGCCCTTCCCAATAAGTACCTTCAACTTCACACAATACTATACCCTACCTCTTGGCCCCTCCAAGATAAAACGACGAAGAAAAGTTGCTTGCAACAAAGTTTTTGAACTTGAAGAGTAACTGATGCTGATAAGGCTGATGTGATGATGATGATAATTGTTGTGTTTTTTGGTTAAATAATATACAATAGAGTTTAGTAACGCAATAAAACGTAAAAGAGACGCGAGCTGGCATGAATAATGACTGATGATAGAGTATAGCACACTAATGGTCTCCCCGATGTTGATGATAATGATGACCCTTAAGGTCATAAGATTGCAACATCATCTCTTTTTTTTGCTTGCTTGCATTTGACTATTGCATTAGCTACTGATAAAGTGCGTTCAAAAAACGAAGATTGTGAAATGGTCTGTATAGCAAAATACACACATAGACCCTCACTATCATTTACGTTTTCAGGAGAAAAATGTCTTTTAATGGTGTGGTTGGTAATGACATGCATATGTGCATGATGAGTTATAATAAGCAATTTTCATGTTCATCATGTAAAAAAGTAAATACTCTGAGTGGATGTCTCTGGTATAGACAATATTGCACACACAACACAGAGAGAGAGAGAGCCTTTTTTGAAGGGGTGTTGCAATACGCATATTATTCCTGCTCGCCACAGAGGAGTGATTGTTGTCGCTCTAAAGGGTTTTCGCAGTTTTTTGGTTGGCTGAATGTTGTACATACGTTGAAGGGATAGCTTAAATTGGCGACGACAGACTGATTGCTTAATTGCTGAAACATTATATGAGCGTGTGATATTGACAATGAATTTTTTTTTGTACCAGTGAGTGTGTCAGCACTGACCACGACGCGTATCGATAATTATTGTCATTGTGTAATCAATTTTCAAAATGAGTCATGCTATATTTAGTATCACTCGACGAACAGTAGTAATGTTTTACTCACACATACCTGTATTACAAATTAAAATATTTTTTCTTTAAATGCATCCTCATTCTTTTATATTTTTATCTAAGGAAAATTCCTTTCCGGTGTTGCGTGACGTGACGGAATCTTCTAAGAACTCATGTTATACCTCGGTTAGCAAAAATTGCCACAGTTTGACCGACTTTTCCAGTACGAGGCAGGTAGAAAACAAACCATACGTCAGTATGAGATTTTTATCGTCACCCAACAGCCAGCACGTTTGAGGACGGACGTTCGTTGCCTTATTGACCTATCGTGTTACCGACCGTCTACAGTCACCAATTTGGTTTCTTGTTTACAATTCCTTTTTTCTGTCACACTCTTGCAAATCGTTTTTCCCTTGATGACTTTTCGGCAAAACCAAAACTAGCAATCATAAACTACACTAAATAATCCGTTTCGTGTGCCATTCAGTCATCCAATGAAATAATTATGATATTGTCTCAGTCTAAAAGCCAACCAAAAATACCCAAACCTAGTTTCATTTTACGTGTGGGATACGCTCAAACGGTAATCCCAATTTGTGCAACATCTCTATCAAAATAATAAGCAGCAAGTTATAAAGGAACCATCAAATAACCATTCATTTTCTACCTCTGTAGCTTTTTGTCTCTGTCTCGATAAAAACCACGAACCCATTATAACCCAACATATATTTTCATCATGGTATCAAACAACTGATTTATTTTCCATAATGTCATTTTAGCACTTCCCACCATATCTGAGTCATTACACACATACCACATATACACACATCAAAACATTTCTTTATTTCGGTTTTGTCACAAGCCACAAATAAATGCTTGAGCTCAATATTATTTCGCCAAAAAAAAAGGAATCTCCTGTTTTGCGAAGCAAGTCATTCACACGGACTCACTCTGAAAACACAATTGTGAAAATCTTATATACAAGTTTAGATGTCCAGAGTTCGGGCTCGCAAAAAATCCCCAAAAAACTGTTACAAGAGGGCTGACATGAATTTTATCACAAAAAAATCCCCATCCTACATACATACGGAATATCACATAATCAAAGGAAAACCCATAATAAGTTTTACTATAAATACATTTTATTAGCTACTCTTTTCCACGATTTCTAGAGAGAATAGGAGCAATAACCAATAACGCACAAACTAACATCATCTTCGCAATCGTCATTTATGCAACGAGCGTTCTCTCCAAAAAGCTGTATTACGAAAAAGGTCCATAACCCCAGAGAAGAATCAGGAGAAAATTGTGTCAAACCAAGCTACAACCAGAGAATTTACTTTTTTTATACAGAAATTGTGTAGCATCATCATCACCACCACCGCATTCATCTCGGCATGTCATGGAATTGAATAGTTTTGATAGTCTTATTGTATTACGTATTACTTAAACGAGACCGCCGCCTATTTACGACCACTAGCGCGACCCCACCACCGACACTACCAAATAACATAGTGCCCTAAATAAATCAAGATTTTCCAGAGAAAATATCAGTCAGTATAACAGCTTTTTTGAAAAGGATGGGGAAGTACGCCACAATAGAAGCACAAATGACACAAGTCATCATAACCAAAAACCCAACTGAAATGATATGTCATCATAACAAAACAACGGTGGTTCGTAATGTGAGTTGTCTCTAGACGAATTGCAGAACTACTGGGGTTTTCTAAATACTGAGCATGTTGTCGTGAAAGAAAATTGTAAACAGTTTCTTTGATTAAACAGAAAACAAAAAAAATTGGACAACTGTTATATTGAACTAGGGGCACTAGTGAGCCTTTCCCTCCTCTAATGATTATTCTACGCTAGACCATTATCCGCATGCCAAGCACCAGTCAACCTAAACTCTTTGAAAGCTTATGATTATGCTACGTCATCAAGGAGAAAAAAGATGATGGGTACTGACGAAGAGGCGGTTTCGGGTCGACGTTATAAAATATTATCACTCTATGGATTATTACCTTTAATATCTTGTAGCAATCATATTTTTGGGGAATTAGAAGGAAACAAACTCTACGAAGGTTTATTTTTGTACTTTTCAAATCCAAATTAGCGAAAACACAAGAAGGAGGCTTAACGAGCACTTGAAAGAGGTAAAGGTATGGACTCAAATAATTTTATATATATAGCTACATCAAATACAATAATCACTTTTTTCATGACTGTGTACAAGCCATCGTCGTCATAATTTATTTTGTACATGGTACTCACATTATTCATCTCTTTCAAAACTCTCATATTTCCAAACAGTTTTGCTTCATACTGATGGAATGGAGAGATTTTTTTATGCATTCTACCAAAAGGGACAGGATATTGCTGCAAACGTAAGGGAGTTTAGTGCACAGAAGGTCTACAGAAAAAAATAATCGAAAACTACTATCGTATCTGTCTGAGAGGAGATGTTTTGGATGCCATCCCATACGTTTTCGAATAACTGTACTTTTTTTCTCAACCTGCCTGTGTAGTCACACTCATACGTTTAATAAAAGGTAACCTGCTGCATGCAATTACGTGGGTATTGTTGCTCATGCTATATATTTTTTCTTTTGAAGTACTGTCTGCAAGCAATTGTTGCACAGTATGCTAAGCCATTCATTGTTGTGAGTCAAAATACATAAAGCAATTTTCGAGACTGAAGAGGATTTTCTTCTAAAGAAGAACGTGTAAGATAAAACCCTACAGATTTTAACTGTACTTGTGGTCCCACTCGCAACATTGTCGTCAACAAATAGTATTGTGCGAGCATTGTTGAAATTGCAAATCGACTGCGGGTATGTTGAGGTTGCAAGTATTCTCGAGTTTCCATTTCCACTGGGGGAAAAAGTCAAGCGAACGCTATGTGTGTGGATGTAAGTATTGTGGATGGACGCACTTAGAGGCGTTCGGAGTATGATAACATACGACCATGTTTTTTTATTCATCAACGTTTTCAATCACATAATAACTATGATGATGACTATCCTTTATATTTTTATTGTGGCTCAGTGGCCATATAATAACTTGTTGTACACTCACGAGATCCGCAGGACTAATGCAAAGGCAACTACTTAAATCCTGTCCACATTCTGTAAATGCGTGTTTCTCCTCAGAATATGTAGGGGAATAGTGCAATGCATTTTCAAAGGTTATTGCCCCTTCCTCCTTTTTCTTTGATAGAAATGTATACGTTCGTGTATTACGCGATAGCTCTTGTTGTGTGTGTCTATACGTTTTTTTGCAATGGTGTTCATTACTACACACGCACGCCAACTATAGCGCACTTGTGTTGAGCGTCTGTAAATGTGTAGATCCATATTAACCACGATATGTTTCAGTACTGAGCTGAAAGGACTAGCAGTAAAGTCACGTCAAAACGTCACCGAATATAAGTATGTTTTCTCGACTAGCACATTGTATGCAGATGGATTTTACACAAAATGAGTCTAGCTTGCATAGAATATTAGTGAAAATGATTTTTTTACGAAAGTCCCAAGTTATAGCCAAAATGTATAGCTAGTCCTCTTTAGCGCACTTCACACATAGAACAAAAAAAAA
>VICI01000461.1:0-32708 GCA_019593645.1 Akabosia matsudoensis | reverse complement strand
ATTTACTTAAACAGAAACTTAGCAGTAATACAAATGTAAAACTTGTAAGTAATCTGTCGCAACCTACTTTTTAGGGTGCGAGAAATAGAAGATGAACTGGAAGCTGCACTATTTACTTGTCAAGGGGGTCGTGCTGATTTAAATATAGCCAAGAAGCAATTCACGACAAAGAGTTTAGGTATCCTTGCAAATTATCGGCGGCGACAGGCAGCTGTCTCACTGCTAAATTCTTTGCGAACAATTGGAACTCTGGTAAGTTTTACTTGCTACTTTAACAGAGGAGTATTGAATCTTTTGATACAATCATAATAGAAAACAATTCGATCTATTTCAGCAACGAACGGAAATTCGCCTACAAGAATTGCTACAAGAGAGCGATTACCCCGGTGCAATTCAGCTTCTTATTGAATGTCAGCAAGCAGCCGTGACGTACAATCATTTTCACTGTATATCCGAGCTTTCCAAAAAACTTCAAGAAACCCAAGAAAATGCAGAAGAACAACTCGACGTGGCCTTGTCGAAGGTCTGCCTTCATTTTGATGAGCGACACTATGCCAAACTGCAGCGTGCTTATCAAATTTTAGGCAAGACGCAAACTTGTATGGACCAACTGTTAATGCACTACGCATCAGCAATTCACAACACTGCGTTTAGTGTCGTTCACGGGTTCGCAGAATTGTGTCGAGTGGATGATCAGCCTATTAACCTTCAGAAAAAGCAGTACCAAGACCTGTGCTCGTGCCTTACTCCTGACATTTTCCTACCGTGCCTAGTCGACCTCTGTAAAGCCTTGTGGAAAATTTTGTTGAGTTATAGAAAGCTAATATTGTGGCATAAAGCCGCAACCACAGGAGGGAACATGTCAGCTGAAGGTTCCAACTCAGAGTTAGCTGAAGAAGCACACAAGTTGAATGAAGCTGCAGACTTAAACCAAGAATATGTTAAACAAAAACTTACCAATGGGTCTTCCCGGATCTGGCAGGACATTCAGACAAAAATCAAGACATTTCTACTCGCATTTGATTTTACTGGATTCAAGGTGGATGAGTTCATGCAGATTCTGGGAGTAATACATAAGTAAGCGTTTTTAGACCAAAAAGTCTGCCTTTAAACGTTTCAGCAATAAAAAACTGGAGTTTTCGTGTTTTTCAATCTTTCAGTCTCAAAGAAGTAGGATACGATGTTCTGTCAAAGTGATTCAGACAGCCTGCAAGACTGTATACGACAAGCAAGTCTTCGCTATTTCTTGCGCTACCATGAATATAAGTTAGATGAATTAAGGATATTTCTCGAAAGTGAAGGATGGCAATTGTGTCCAGTCAGGTCGGACTTCGATGCTTGTCAACTTCACGAGTTTAAATTTTTATCCGTCGGAGCAAGTCTAAGTAAGCCTACATCGCCAACCAAGAAAAAAAGCTGCTTCGACGTGTTTGGAGAAAGTGGGACTCCCTTTGACATTCAGAAAGACGAATCGGAAGAAAATATATATATGGTAATCATTTCGGCCAACTCGATGAATGAATGAATGCAGACGATGGCATAGGTACTCGTTAAATTGAATTTGGAATGCTTTTATACATTATAGGGTGAAAACAATCATAATGGCGAGAAAAACAGTGTTGAAGAACTCGATGGTAAAGATGAAATTACAGACAACCGTGTCGAGGATACCGTAATAATTACCAATACAACTCTCTCCATTATGCGATTGTATGGAAAGTATTTGCACATGATGCATTTGCTCAAGTCAATAGCTTATGATGTGGCCGTTTGCATGTGTCAACTATTTGAATACTATTTCTACACAATTTATGTGTTCTTTATTTCCGATAATGTAAGTTGAAGTAATGCGTATAGCGTAGTGTGGGAATACCATGAATGCAAAAGGTAACCGTTTGTTTTATTTGGTTTAGAATGAAATGACAATTGAATCTCTGACTAATGCTCAATTGCGTGCAGCTTTAACTAGGATTCGTGACAATCTTATTATAAGGGAACAAAACGGTACGACAGTAGGGGGAAAGGTAGGGTATTGTTCATAATTTTTTGCTGTAAATCCAATACGGTTATCTCGGGTTTTGTATGGGATTACATGTATATTTTTTCACTCAATTTTAGGTTCGGCATCCTACTTTCCAAGATCTGATCGATTTCAAGGATGAGTCGCAGTTATACGGTTTATCTGAGCGAATTGTTGCTTCTGAGTCGGCCATATTTATTGCATCGCAACTGGATAGACTGAAAACGTACATGCAGTGCCACATTCCAGATTCCAGTTGGGGTTCCGTCGCTCAGCTTATCGACCAAGCTGTTATTGTGTCTCTGGAGCTAAGGAAGCCGATATACGCTGTAGTTTCCTGTAAATCCGTTGATTTCGCTAGTGTGGCTGTGCTAATGGACAAGGTCAATTGGGACATTAAGGAACTAATGAGTCAACACAGCCCATATGTTGATGTCCTTTTAAGGGTGAGTGACAGACAAGCTGAGGGACTTTTCGTCTGTGATGATGAGATAAATAACTATTAATTCTGGTTCTTAGGCATTACAAATATTTTCCATGAAACTGGGTACAGTTTCTGAGCGTGTACCTATCCCGGTACCTGTGCAAACTGTGATTTGGGAGCAAGTGTTCCGATTTTGTTCCCGTGTATTTGTGGATGGGTAAGTTACATTTCTCTCTGGAATGTTGCTTATAGCATATTATTATTTCATGTGGGGTGTAACAAAATGAAGACTACTTTTACAGATATAGTAATGCGAAGAAATGCTCGAACGGCGGACGTGGACTAATGCAATTAGACTTCACGCAATTTCTTTCGAAAATTGAGAAAATGTCTCCAATTGCAGTGAAGTCACTTCCGCATCGGGAATACGTGGAAATGTATGTTAAAGCGTATTATATGCCTGACACTGTACTAGAGGAGTGGATTCAACAACATTCAGAGTATACATCTAAGCAGCTAAGCTCTCTGGTCAACTGTGCCATGCAGGGGAACAAGAGATCTAAACAACGCCTTCTTTCCATAATTGAAGACATGGAGAAAGGCAGACGACACGTGTCAAACTGAAACCCTGTAATTGTCCAAGTTATATCAAGACAAGGAAAACATGTTCATTCAAATGGAAGAATTAATGTCAGTTTCACTAAGTTACAATTGTGTATTACGCGCATCGTCGCACTATGATTTCGTTCATTAGTGTACTATGAGGCAGACTGCGAACTGGAAACGATCTAATGTACTAAAGATGTGAAATATCGAAACTTCATTCTCACTGAACTACAACTAACGCATAGTGGTTTATAGAAAAAATAGAAGCCAATAAACTCGTAAAAGTAAAACGCAAACAACAGTAATATGTTTTGTACATTTTTCGCGAATTTATTTGTTTTTCATATTATGAAGTATATTATTCCGTACAATATTTTCGTGCTATGAATAAGTGTGGATAAACAGGTTAATATCGTAATATTTATATACGCAGTAAACGTGGCATGGCACTCTTGATAATGATAAAACTTGACACTTAATTAGTTCAGAGCATGGATTGAAATTTATACTAGAAAACAGTGCCTTACGACATAGATTGTCAAAGGAAACACTTTTCCCTGTCAATATTAACGTTAATAATAACTACCTATTATTAAAAATCAATTCATTTTTTGTGTTACTGAAACTTCTAAACTTGTCATATGATTATGAAAACAAAAACAGTTCATAACAAAAAAAAGTTAAGTAACATAGAATCCAGTACAACTAAACAGAATTCGACTACGCATGTAATTTTCTGACTGGTTTTATAAGTTGCTAACACGGAAGATATACAACTGTTGATCGAATCCGATAACGAGATACTTGAAATATACAACGATATAAATATGTACTAGCTATTTTTATAGCTATAGTATAGAACTATCTTAGGAAGTTGTCTCCATTCCAAAACTGGTCATGCACTCCAAGCCAACACACATTATACGTAAAAACAATTTTAAGCACCTTTTTACCGCATGTAGAAAAATCCCTGCTTGAGTAAATTTCTAAGTTAAATCTCTTCCCCTTGTAGTATGTTGGCTTTCTAACTATTACAAGACTGACTGATAGGTTGCCTTATGAGCAGCAGACGAAACTAATTCTTTTGTAAGGTAATCTCACAAAACCCCATGACACCCACGGGCACATCAGTACATGTACACTGAAGGTAAAGCGTTCATTGAAAATACCTCTTGAGTAATTGCACTAATAACTCCACATCCAAGTAATATCAACTGCATTACCATTAATCCTATAAAATGCCTTTGGTAAGGTAGAAGGTTCATAAAAACGTGTATACTTTGATGATCAGATATAAGTCGATCGGTTGTACATCTATTAAGTAATCCGTACTAACAGTATTGTTTAGTGTTTACTTAGTATAAACCGAAGGTTTCCAAAACCCAGGAGCTCTTGTGGCAATCGTATGTAATACAAATTTGCCATTATAGAATATACAGAAAAATTCAGATCATTATAACACGCGTAGTATATGATGTTAAGTAATACGGATTATCTGATTTAATACTAAGTGATGGTTGACAATCTATCCTCTATAAAAATCGCCAATAGCAATAGCGGTATTACTTGGGGTAATTACTTTAGAATCGTAGCGTTTAGTATGACGGTTTTGTCTTACAAAAATACTGTTACTGCTGCCGCACACAATTACAAACAACTTTTTAAGACTTTCTTAAAACTACCCCATTTTACCACACAGAACACTTATGTTCTGGGTTCATATTGGACTTTGGTTTGCAGTTGAAGTCTTTGGCAAACGCGTCCATGTTGGAGAAGGGCCCACGGACACGGAATTCTCCAGGGCTGTGTACACCCGTCAGAATCCTTAATTTAAGACTTTCCTTCCTGTACTTGTTACACCAGACGTTGGCAGCACTCAGCCAGAAGAGTTGATTAGGAGAGTACTTCTTCAAACCGGGTAATCTCTGAAGAACATAAAATACCGTGAAACGTTAAATTCAAAGACTTAAGCATGTGTCCAAGTGAAAAACAAATTCTGAATAATTTAATAGTACGTACGGGTTCTGCCTTATTTCTTGCTACCCAAGCTTGGTAAGCTCTGTAAGCCTCTTTAATTCCACCGTTATCGGCAATATTTTCACCTTGTGTATTGATTCCATTAAGCTAAAAGGAGATAAAACGGTTTGTTAAAGATCTCTCTGTGCCCCAGTGCAGCACTCCAAAGATTTGCTCACTATATAATTAATCAGTATCATACATTGATGCCAACTTCTTCCGCGGTGTAGTTTCCGTATTGCCAGATGACACACTGCGTTCTCTTAAGATAGGCGTCCTTGGTTGTTGGTTCCCACCAATCATAAAGATTTCCCTCGCTGTCAAATTGCCGACCCTAGTTCAAATGAATATATTTCAGCTCAGGAAAGATAAAAAACAAATGATTTTGTCATTCTTGTAACTTCCATATCTTACCTGGTCATCAAATCCATGAGAGATTTCATGCCCAATAACCTATTAATTTGAAAGTGGAAATGCATTTCAGAAAGTATTTACGATATCTGTTCGATCTAATTTTTATTCCCATGTGTCATTTTTAGATGAGGGAACTGCCATAGTAACTTACCCAGCCAATTGCTCCGTAGTTCATATATCTAGGCCTGTCGTTACCGAAAAAGATGCCTTGAAGAATTCCAGCTGGGAACTCTGTTCGGTAAAATGATGCAACAAAAGTAACACATAAGATTAGAATTTCAAAACCACAACAGGGGAAAAGGCAAATGGCAGATGCAATGTATCAAATTGTAATATTATGTCATTTATCCTTTTTCATAGTTGGTATAAACAACTGCCATGTGCTTCCGCATTACCCTATCTTACTATCACAGCTATCCAGCTACCACTAATGTATGTTCACCTCATTAGTTTTATTTTATTGAACTATCGTGCGATAGCACATTGCAGTTCTACTGTAACAACTCATTAGTCATAACAACGGCGTATGTAATAGCATTTTTGCCACTTACGAATAGAGTTTTCAAGTGGAGCGTAAAAAGCATTAACAACGGCTGGTCTTCCGTGAGAAATCCAATCTGTTTTGTTAACAGGCTCGCGAAGTTTCTTGTACGCGTATTCTGTGCCAAATTTCGTCAGGTTCAAAACATTCAGCAAGTAGTCCCTGTTGTTCATCTCCAACTATACAGATTTCCAACGAGAAACAATGCGATCAAACGTTATTATAGAGAGAGAAATGGAATCTTTAAGCTGGGTGCAATAAAACGAAGTCGGAGATCTGGCTTCTCGTTGTCAGTAATGTTTTGTAGCAACTTACCCCGTCGTAAAGTTCTACAAGCTTGGTGTCATTTAGGAGCTCAACTGGGTATCCAATGTGGGTTTGCATAGTGCTCGCCTTCTCTCTGGCACGCTCCCTGAAAAAGATTAGATGAATAATTAATCGTTCGAGAATATGTTCACAGCAAGCAGAAAACAGATAAATAATTATACGGGTGATGTAGCATTGCGAAAAACAAAATGTAAATATTAGACTTGGTCATCCATTTTGATGTCTAAATGTTCTACTTACTTAGTGGTAGAGTCCATCCAGTCGGTCCCATCAAGGATTTCAAGGAAAGATGTTTTGATGTCAGCAACCATCTCTAGTGCATTTTGTCTGGATTCTTCCTTGAAGTAGCGGCGAACATAAAGAGCCCCAACAGCATTGGCAAGGCTACATTTAACCGAAGAGAATTGAGACTGTCAGACCAATTTTCACTTTTCATGACCAAAACTACCAATAAACACAAGAGCATCTCTAAACTTTCACGGGCTATGATCTCAGCATACAAACGCCTACGATTCCAATGAAGGAAACAACCAAAAGGGAATACAAGCCCTCATGCGTCATGTTATTTAGCAAAAATTTTGTGATGCCTGAAACGATTCGGTAGCCTTGAAAGTTGGTGGATCCTGGCAGAATACCCCACACCCTGTAGTGATAATTTCTAATGAATTGAAGTCTCATTCAAAAGAAATATTGAATGTGACCCCTATTAGCGGGGAAGGTCTCATCGATTAACGATTTAATTTTCAGACAAGGCATACCAATTCTCGAATCTTCTGTGTCCTAATATTGACACAACCCAAACACACTGCTTGTTTTAATTAAACAGATTAGGCATTTGATGGACATGAAACGAATCGTTCCTTCGTGGAAGATCGTACAAGTAAGAAAAAAATACAACTTTTGAAAATGCCCGTCGTGATAGTAATGTTACAAACTTTTTGAAATGACACACCAGGTAGTAAACATAAAGTGTACAGTTGACAGTAGTGATGAAACTTACCTCGCACTTGTGATAGCAGTACATTCCTTCCATCTTGGCTCACGTTCCCCCTTTCCAGTCAACGCTGTTGTGTAGTCCAACTGTAATTTGCGAACTTGTTCGCTCATGTAACTGACGGACGCAGCGGCTGCTCTCCACATAACATAATTGGCTTGTGTACTAAAATAAGAGAAATAATAGAGACATCATAAGTACCAAGGTTACAAAAAGTAAAACTCACAAGTAGCAGTTAATTGTGTTAAAAGTTTATCTTGTTCACTGCTCAGAAGATTATTATGACAAGATTGTAGTAGCACATATGCACTATAGGATTAATTTTGACACATGCCATCCTAACTTTGATTGTTTAAAGATAAAAACGCAAAGAAAATGAGATTTCTCATTGCATAACGTACCGTTTGTCAGTTTCTTGGATGAGTTTCTGGAACTTGGTTAAGTATTCAGGTACAGTGACAATCACAATTTCATTTTCATCAACTTTGACCTAAAAAGTAAACAAAGAAAACTTTCTTAAGAGCTGCATTCTATGCAAACTTATTTTATTTTAAGCATTTAAACCAATTACTTGGAATTAGTTTTCAAACTAGATTTTCCATGTAAAACTTACACTTGCTGGGAGAAGACGGTTGATGTATTCCAACCAAGGAATATCTTGCCATTTCTCTTGGAGTTCACGGATTGTCATAGGATTGTACAGTTTTGTTACGTTACGCCTCTCTTCACGTGGTAAGGAGAACTGTAAAGTTTATATTTTAAAGGTTTATGAGTACGGTCTAATCTGAAATTCTTTATTCATTCGTATCGTCCTAAAATGCATGGAGGAAACTGAATTCTTACGTTAGCCAGTTTCCGCTCAAACTCCAAAGCCTCTAACATTTCCTTTTCAGCACGAGCTGGATCTGCTCCGAGAAGTTTTGCAAGCGAAACCTGGTACTTGTGGTAAGCCTTAACTTCTGGTTCATCCAGGCCCTTGGTAAGGTATTCTCTACTCAAACCCAACGCTGGTTGGTCAACCTGTTTTGAAAAAAATGTACAACTGTATTATTTTGCGGTTCATGCTGACGTGAAAAAGGTCATTTTAAAATATTCATATTCAGAGTAATAATATTTCATTTTCACACATTGCAAATATCCCTAATTCTTCGCATAGTATTTTTTTGGATTCATTAGTTGCTTTCCGAAGTGTACACATTGAGCTGCTCCTTCATTCAATAATGTAACTGTAAAACGCGTTTCATTGTCTTTTCATATCCACCTGTTAATCATTTGGGAAGGGCTTAGAAGAAAAAAAATCTTTTTACGCAGCAGTTTCGTTAGAAGTTTTCAAAAAGTCAACTTGTCTGCCACTAGGTAGATGAGTTCATTACTCATTTGCATGCGTAACATCATTAGTACCGTAAATCCTACGAAGACATGAAGTGTGTTTCTTGAATAGCCTCTTTTAAATGAAAAAAAAAAACTGACGCTGAAACACAAGTAAAAAGCTATAAATCATTCAGCTACGCAAAATGTGACAACTGCGATGAAAATAATCATCAGAAAATTTCCTGAAGCATATTGTATGTAAATATTATGTAATAATAAGAAAAATATACATATATGACAGTAAATATTTTTACTTACATCAATAACTCGGTATGTTGAATTCTTAACATCAGTCGTCACAGAAAAATCGATAAAGTAGTCGACCGAATAACCGTTGTCTCTGTAACGATAAACAGATTTGATCCAAGAAAATGACGACGAGTCCCAAGCATCCCCTTCTACGACAGGCCAGCCCCCGAGCATTTTAAGTACTTCATGCATAGGCTCCAGACCATTGCTCTCGATCGCAGCTGCATACAGGAAATGTCATAGTCACAATTAAAAATCAATCATCACAAGCATTAAGCAGTAAAAGTTAGTACTAGAAGCTATGCATGCAACTTATTTCAACGTTACACCAGAAAACAAGGTTTTCAAAAAACCTGCATCGGATTTGATTATAATTGCACATAACTCTTTGTATTGATAACGCATAAGTACATATTTTTTCAGTTTCAGTGAACCTGATTAAATGAATATTATCGCGTATAGCGGTTTGTATAAATGTACCCCGAAAAACTTGCTCAGTGGCAAGATAGAGTTGTAAATTGTATGCCGTGTTGTTTAACAACCTGTGAAAAACGCAGAAAGTTGCCGATCCTATTCCACATAAAAAGTCTGACTACGCACGATTTTGAGTCCATCTTCTTTCTCCATGACACTACTTCTCATTTTTATTCAAACTCAATACCAAAGGCAAGTTAAAATGCTTGTCACATAATTCATAATTACTGGAGCTGTGACATATTCCATGAGATTCCCATTAACATTTAGCGAACCATTCATACAGAAAACGAGTAGAAAAAACAGATTTAAAGCAAGCCTTGGGATTTACCTATATATCTGTATAACAAATATCTTTACTAATTATATTATATTTTATTTTGACCCAGTGAGCCTACAAATGTGGTAATTTTGAGTAATTACACATATATTACTTGAGTTAGGTTAAATAAGCTGATTATATATAGTGATGATATTGTTATACCAAAATATTTACGACGGTGAATTGCTATTGTATACCCATGCAGATGAAAATTGAACACGCAAACCTCACTTAAAATGTAAAAATCTTAGAATTGCTTTCAAAACATCTATTAAGGTGATTGTACAGAAAGAGGACACCGCTTAGATATTGTCGACGTCTTGGAGAGAATAGAAATCTAACAGTGCTAACAGTCAACAGTGCCAAACTTGCAAAAAAAAGTGTTGACATGGATACGATAATGGGAAAAAACTAACAGAAAATTTGTAAGTTAAATTAGTCAGTAGCTGTTAAAGTGCTTAGTAAAAACTCTAATTATTTCCATCATTATTGGCTAACGCGCAGTGCAAAAGCAAATGCGTCTCTCTGCGATTGTGTGTTGACGTTGACCGAAAAAAAATCACGTTTTTTAAAACTTACTATGTTAACAACACTTCTCTAGTGTGGCCATTCCATAGTTGCTCAAAAATTTAGTAAAAATCATGAATGGGAGTGTGAATTGGAGACAAAATGAATGACACAAGTACAGCCTCAGATCAAAACCACAAGGATGAAGACATGACACTTGAACAATAATAGCAATCATTATTATTGAAGTGCTGTCTCCTCGTTCTGTCAACTGATTGTGTGGTGATCAATCTTATTTTTTCGTACTTGCTTCTCGCGTACATTTGCGTTTTCCCTTTTTTCTTTCACACTCTTTTTGTCACTGATTTGCACACATCGCCAAATTCATGCGACCAGCCAGACGAGTTGTCATTACTGTTGTTTAATGACGGTTTCAAACATGTATTTAAACATTGTAAAGTTATGTTGACAGGTCTAAAATCATCGTTGTTTTTACTCGTTTGCCCACGTATTGCGGCTTTGTCAACCCTCCACATGGGCTGAAAAATTGGGCACAAGTTTAAGAATTTACTTCCGTTAAAATCATATTGTTCTCAGTGTTTTTCAGCTTTTTTACTAAATTTTTTGTAGCTGTATTATGCAACTAGACAATTATCTCACTCGTGGTTTTCCAATCTCAATACATACTCCCTGCCATGTGTGTTTATTGCATTTTAACCGATTCGAATTGTATCTAACCTGTTTATAGGAATTGAGTGCATGCTTAAGGTTTGTACTTGGGTTGATGATGCACGCGTGATTCATTGAGCGTGCCACTATGCGAATTGCGTGAAATATAAAGAGCTGGTTACTTTCAGTTGAGGGGTTGTCAATGTATCTTGACCTAGCATCAATACGAATCCCTTATTTACTCGTAATGAAAATCCACATGAGCTGTTCTCAATATTACAGTTAAAGCCGATAAATTCTGCTGAAGTGCTGTTTTCTGTCAACAATAAAAATGGTCGTGGAATGTGAAACAATTTCTCATCTATGACTACAATTTAGCTGCTATGCTACTATTAGTTCGGTGAGTTGTATGGTAATGATATAACGTAACAGAAACTGCATACGTACAGGTCTGAAATCAACTTAAAATGATGAAAAAATAATGCTGCATTTAAGTCGTCTTATTTGTTTTACATTACGTCGGGGCCATAATTCCCTACTGAACGACATATTATTTTCCTATTTTCTTTACAAAAAAAAACTGTTGCAGATTGAGCTTACATTATGCAATTCCGGTTTCGCACGTGACCGCTGGTCAGATTTGTAACTTGTGAGGGCAAACAATACCATTTCTATTGCACCTATTTCTGTAAGATCGTACATTGCATCGAATCCTATACTATCAAAATTATAATTTTTTGCTCTCAAATTACCAGTTAGTATTTAATTCCGTTCATTATTTGCTCTGATTTTTTATGCCATGCATTTTTTTCGATTCTGCTTCCCGTCTTTTCGCAGTACCAAACAGTACAGTGCTAAAAAATGAGATCACGCACATGCATTAGCAATTTTAGAACATAGTCACCGGCGTTTGTTGTTAAAAGTCTTATCCTATCGTATATAACGCCGCAACCAACGTCTCGTTGTAACTGCATGAGTTTTACTGATATTTATATTATTGATTTCCCTTTCTAATAGAAAAGAGCTGTTTTCATTTTGTTTGCTGAAGCGGATACATATTATCAAGCCATGTTAAGTATAATGTTGACCTATGACATTATGGTATTGTTATTCGCTTAGTTGCTTTTTAATTATGCACCGATATGATTCATTGGAGGAACTACACATGTGATACATGAAAAAGAAAGGGCATATAAATTTTTGTACTCACATTTGTTCATGCAGCTTTGGTAGAGACTTTTGACTAGCTTGAAAACTTTGGGCTCTTCCTCTTTAATGGGCTCATCAACAAGTCGTCGCACCTGCTCGTCCAACTTGTCATTCAGCATACCGAACGTGGTCATCTGTGTCTTGTCATCAGGGATAATCGTGTTAGCAACGAAATTTCCGCAAGAAAATTGATAGAAATTGTCACAAGGATCCACATTCTCATCCATGTTGCCAAGGAGAGTTGCAGCTATGGGAAGAAGATGTGTGGGCACCAAATGAAGTAGAATTTTTTGCATATAAAACTTACAGAATGATAAGCTCTGAATCTTATGTCATCCTTACCGGCTTGAACACATCCCCTTGTTTCACAGATTTCACCACTGGACCCTTTGTCTTGCAGATAGCCAGCCCGTCCTCCTTCTCCCGACTCCTCATTTCCTCCAACAAGTGCTTCTGGTGAAGGCATATACTCAGAAATTGGAGCAACTTGTCTTTCTGTTAAGATCAAATGTAAGTGCAAAAGTGCTCAAGCATGCAACAAAAACTACAAAACAAATCTTAGCAGCAATAAATAATTTAATTACAAACATTCAAACAAAACCGACAATTCAACTTTATCTACACACCATAAATACCAAAGGAAGGTTTTTTTCTTTTAAAAATGGATTTTCCGTACAAAATTGTTTACTGTGCCGTGCAAAATGATTCTTTAACAACAGCAATACATATGTTTTCTTTTCATGCACACACTACGACTACTTATTCTCTCTTAATAGATGAGTGATTTCAGTCACTGGGAGATATGCATGATAAAATTGCACCTGTACCAAGTATATTTTATTATGTAACACTTTTCACATCCATGAAAAGTATTTATCCGAACTTTAAACAGTGGTCAGTGCTAGTAACTTTTGTTTTTCGGGAACAAAAGTTTGCTCTATTTTCTTAAAATTGTTTCAGGGCGATGCTTATAACTCTAGCTATGACTAAATAAGTAACGTATTTACACGTCCAAAATAGACGAAAGCTCAGAAAATCCTATCAAAGAATTTTTCTGCATCTACCGCTGACCCAAACATTAAAAATGCTACTTGTTGTGCAAAAAGATAAATCGAGCAATTATAGCAGTGAAGTTGAACAAGGCGCAACAGCCACAAAATTCGCGATTGATCGTTGGCATGAAATACGATATTTGTCATAGCGACTTTGCCAATTGGATTCTGTAATCAAACATTTCACATCCATTGCTATTCTGTTTTCTGTGTTTGACTTACACATCTCGCCAAATTAAGGAGCTTTCCCAATTAACCGAGCCTTTGTTTTGAACAAGCTGTTGATGTTGCACAAAATGCTCAATTGATGGAGCCGATCTAAAATCTAATTATCAACAGATTAACCAATACTCCTACGTAGCATAGAAATATTCATGAAACATGATCTATCTACCTAAATATTGATTACGATCGTCTGACGTATTTATCGAGTAAGAAACGGCAGAAACTTGGCTACTTGAAATGATAGTTGCATAAACAACATTCAAAGTAACAATACGGGACGAGTGAATCATTACCCCTTACTGACTATTGTGCTTACGTTTGTTTTACTAGGAATCCCGCTAACACGTAGAATCTTTGCATATGAAAATTCTAAGCTTCAAACTGCCATTAGTATTTTTTATTTGGATAGGATGAATCAATTCAAATGGGTTTGAAATACAAATAGACTGCACCAGCAATTGTTCCTTGTGATGTGCGTATGCGACACGTCTATGCTGCAAGACATGCCCACAACGATATTAGCTAGTCTTGATAAATAATTTAAAGAATAAATACTACAGTTTGTTACCAAATTAGTTATAAATATGTTAAAAGGTGCCTAAAACGACTTCTATTGCAAAATATTCTATCGACTTATGACGAGTAAATCTGAATTAATAGTGAAACGAAACAATTATTATTACTGAACAAATTGATATCACAAAATATGGTCAAATAATCAAATGAGTCAATAATAATAGTTCACACAAATAAAAACATCTGTTGAACGGTAATCGATTCCGTTATATGTGACGACGATGTCACGTGAATTATATTTGCTTCAAACTCAAATAAATAAATAAATAAATATTCTACTATAATTTAATTACGTGCGTTAATGTGCACTACAGATTACTTTCAACATCTATTCGGCATTAATACTGCAAACCAGCATCTTTTGCATATAGTGTGTTCTGGTGTGGGCCACGAAAACTTGGCCACCTTGGTGTGGATGTGTGGAATTTTTGTGGTTTGTTTGAAAACATAGTTTCGCCTTACCTTTCCGCAGAAGTGAAATGGAATTGGAGGAGGCGAGGGCCACCACAAGGGCTGCGCAAGCTACGACAAATAGACAGAGAACAACTAGCAATCGTCGTTCCATCCGCGTTCTTCGATTCCACCATGGTGGATTCCTGCAAAAACCAGATAAAATTATAATCATATTTTCCTGAAAATTTCGGCTCGCACTCCATCGCTAATATTGAGTATAATAGGTCATTCAAAACCAACCCTATTGTGTGGTGCTCTTCCGTGGAATAATTTTTCATTTTGTTTTTTGTTGCAAATATAAATTAAGTTTGAGAGCACACAGTTCACTGGACAATGAGTAATAATATAATATAATACAAAACAACTATTTTCTCAACTTTTCTCACGCTTGGGGGAATCTAAAACAAGACTACACAAAGTTAAATGAAACACCTCGAGGAGAACGTAAACACAGCCGTAACCTTTAAAGGCCGGCAGTTAACTACCAACTGAACTTCAAAATGTTCAAAACTATATCTATGAGTCAAGGAAGAACTAACAATTCTAGCGATTCTTAGTCCTATCCTAGCTACCGTATAGCTATTGCCACAAACGATAGTCGCAGTATAACAATGCAATGATGTATGTAAAACTACGTAACGAGATCAAAGAGCAAGAGAACTGATCAGTTAAAGGCGATCAACCCTTTTTGCACCCTGTCATGCAACCACCAATAGCCTAACACAATGCATCTCATGCTTTAAACAGATAATCACATTATTACATGCTGTGTAACAGAGATACAAGGGAAGTGCTTAAAATGATTTTTGAATGGATTTTAAATAGGAACCTGGGCTTTTGGTCAAGAAAAATAGCAAAATAAAACATGCACCCTCATGTTGAATATTGAATTCATGGTGAGGGTGAGATAAATGATGAGCAAAATTCTCAGGATAGCTACTATTTATCCAAAGAAACCCATCTTCATAAGAATGGAGGTTCAGATTTATCTTCATTAGAGATTACATTTGAAATAGTTTGCGAGTTTGCTTCTTCGTATTATTTTGTTTATAAGAAAACAGCCGACGGTGTATTCACATGGATAAGAAAAAAGAGAGGGCCAATAGAATAGAAAGAGTCTGGCGTGTTGCATTATGGATGAACGCTAATTCTAATGTTTGTCAAAATAAATGTTATTTATGGCCATTTTGGAGTTCTGAGGGTGTTAAGGCTCGGTTTTAAAGAATAATCAGGGGAATGTTGAAAAAATCAGCGCATCAACATGTCAGATTTTTTAGTTTCATAATTCTTGATAGCAGGACTGCCAGAGTAATGAATGAACTAGCATGTAACAGAAAATGACTAGGAAGCAAGAACATTTCTTTTCTGTTGTGAACCGACTGGCCAGGGAGTTTAATGTTGACTCATTCACACGCAGTACGAGAGACAAAAAGATGATAATGATTACTACACGGACTAAATAAAAAGGTTGTGTTTACTAACCAGAAAAGCAGCAGAACGAGGAGAATGATAAGAAAAGAAAGGAGTTGTATTTTTATTTACTTTTATTGTTGTGGAAGAAACGAATACAAGTGAAAAAAATAATGGCATTAGGAATATAGGTGAACAGGTATTATTTACATAACATGTGTGTGAAGGGATATGATGATGACTAGTACATCGACTAATATAAATGGGAATCTGCTAGGGTAGTTCTAAAAGTCGCTTAATGGCTCGCGCATATCCATTTTTGTTCGGTACTTTGTACTACATTTTCATCTTGTTTTATTTAGCGCAGAAACGGAGACGGATTACAAATGGATTACGGTGTTACATTTGATTTGCCCTGAGCAATTTGAAAGAAAAGGTCTGAGTAGTCCAATGTCAATAAATAAATGAGTAAGAATATGATTTATAAAACAAAAGGTGTTTCGATTGGGTGAAACGGTGCATCAGCACTTCACAGCAGAATGAAAGGGGCAGCAAATAACCCTTGTGTAACGCGGAGCAGACAAACACTGGCGACAGGAATAGGTATCACCAAAATACGGAACTAAAAGGTTTGGCTTGACACATATTCGCACAATCAGTAGTACATGAGGAAAGTCAGCGGGAGTAATACGGAAAAAGGGAGATCCTTAGAAGTTTGACAAAAGATTCATTTAAGTTCTTACGCGTTATTGCATATTTTATATGCTTCACCCCAATCATCGGGATCATAAATGCGTTAACAATCTGGTCCTTAAAACCAAACCTCCGACACTCCCTACTGAAAGCCTTATGCAAATCAAATAATAGGCGCTCATTACAGTTCACTTTGATTTCAAGTCAAATATAATATATTATACAGTTATTGGCGATTGTCTTCGCAACCCCGAACAAAGACTTACTATTGTCATTGCAAACGCTTCACTATCGTATTTTTTTGCTGGGTCTGTGAAATGGCAAGTTATCGTAATCGTTTATGGGATGAGAACATGAGAAGCAACGGGAGTTTTATCTTATATTCTACAAGTGATTTTCTAAATATTTATAAACGCTCTTTCTATAGATGCGTTCTTGTTTGGACAGTAAAGTTACAAAAAATTGATTTAAAGTCTGCGTTCACAGATAAATAATAATTTTAAAATTTGAAGTGTATGCCTGTGGTATTATCCGAAGTGGGTAATTTGAAACATGCTTTTAAAACTGCCAAAATAAACTGCTTAAAGGCAACACCTTCGAAGAGCCTAAGGGTCATCAGATAACGAAATGACACACTGTGATCCGGAAGAGCACTAGAATGCAATGCGCGACATGAATGCACATCATAATAGTAAATGGGGAAATGCAAATACGAACAGATATTCTTTTGTATTATGGTTTCATATATAGCTGTGTCACCGTCACTACTGACTTCCATTTCCAATGACTGTCATTTCTGCAAACGGGATATGCACACAATTTCAGATAAATGTAACAGTAACCATATGGATTGTCTAAGATTGCGCCGAAAATGATCTCTCGTTTACAGCATGTTCCTTTTCTCATCTGCATGAATACATATTAATCCAAGATTATACGGTTCATCAGATGCAATTTGTTCGACTACGCAGTTAAAAAATGCTCGCATTTGTGCATTTCACCAACGTCATACCTGATATGCATACGAAAAATGCTGTGCAGATTGACGGTCAACAGTTTTGGTAGACGCGGAGCAAGCGTTCATCAGTGCGTCCGATGAAACAGATTTTAATCACGCGAAAAGCAATTCGATTTCACGACAATGCAGAGTAATGATAGCATTACGAAGGAATAATAATAGGTATGATAACAAGGAAAACCATTACTAGCAAAAAATGATAATCCAACGGGTAGAGCGAGTTTAATTGAATACGGTTTTTTAGATGAACTGTACTGTCAGTTGATGATGAGGTGAGATATGGCAAGCCGAGTTCAGACATTTAAAGATGAAATGATGAGCTATGTCAATGTGCAACAATAACAGTAAAAAGCGTCACATTGGACCTTGCCAAAAGTAGATTTGACACCAGCATTAAAGCAAACACAAAGTGACTGAACTTACATGAAGGTCTTGTCAGGATGCGAGGGAAGAGTTCCGTTAGCACTATTATTGGCTTGCATGTAGAACGCTGGTGATATATCTCTATTAACTAGAGATATGGCTACAATTCTTTAGAGATGGTTCCGATCAATGGGGACTCGTATCAAAGTACTTAACACAAGACAAAACTCGAAACTATTTACATTGACTAAAATAAAATACATAAACTGTCTCCAAACAGAATTTTACAATTGCACATTTTTTTCGATTCATTCGTTTGTATTTGTACGTTTATATTTGTATTGGTAACGAACTTTGTACGTTAAAAGTGCTGTTTGATTTTCACTGCAAGGAACAAATAAGAGATCCACACAGATTATATGTGAAACGCCAGGGGAGCAAAATTTTGGAGTTTACAGTGCAAGAATGTTTTTGTTTTGGTGACCACGTAGTTGAAGAAAGATAACGGTACGCTGTAAAGTAAACTGGCCGCACCGCAAAAAAGCGGTATGGATAAGTTTTTTTTTTTTTTTTTTTGTTGTTGTTGTTTTGTATTTAAAAAGTTACTTCCGGAGATCAACAGTGGGGATCGATGATCGCATAATGAAACATTTAGTTGTACACGGAAGGCAATACTTTACACAAGTTGGGCGCATAGGAAATATAAAAGTTCCTTATAATGTGCTTAAGAGTTCAAGTTGTCGTTTAATGAATACCGAATGAATACACTTTTCAATAAATTTCACGATGACAGATGTAATGAGTCTTCAGGAAAGGCAGTTGCAGAAAAAAATACCGGTAGTACAGTGACTAGCAAGTGAAAAGGCACTAAAAACTTGCTTAGCTGGTTGTATAGTATCAAACCTCAAGTATTAAAACTTTCCCACTCGATGCTGCTACTTGAGTATTGGTAGAAGCTATGCAATGCAACGACTAGTCAACAGAAATAATCTGCATTTTTAAGTCGTACCCTACTAAACTAATGGCAAGCACTCAAATGATGATGCGTGCTGCATGTCAACTTTAGTAAAACAGTTAATGAAATGAAACGCGGATTCAGTTTCGACCAAGCAAGAAATGCTACTTTCACCAAAAAGTAGATTTTACTTTTTATGTGAAAATGTAAATAGCCAGATAATATTTCTGCAATAATGAAAACCCTAAGAAAATAACCGAGATACTTTTGGTTATAGCTTGATTATATTCACTAGTTCCAAAAGCTGTTTTGCCCTTATATAACGGAATATTTCGGAGCGCAAATATGTCACCATCACTTCTGCAAACACGTCCACCTCAAAGCGTTGAAGATGAGACCATCAAGAGTATTTTGTCACTGGTACATAATTGCAGAGTTTGAATAGTTGAAAATGTTAACTTTGGTGATGATAGTCAGGTAGAAAAGATGATGTTGTCTTGACAAATTAGCAGGCAGACACTCACCTCATACATAACACTCGGGTCGGGAGTCTATGTAATTTACAAGCTCGATCATGATGAATTTAGGAAATGATAAATAAGCCTATTTAAGTTTGATTTTCTAGCTGGCACATATAAGGATGAGCTACGAAGAAAAGTAGACTCGTTCGTATTTCACACATTTTGAAATAAAGTGTATGATGCCCCAGAGCGATACGCGATGTATCAAGAATTTCCCGCTAATTGATTGACACATATGCTGCTCTAAAGTTGTATACCCGAGAGGTGATGTTTCTGACAATGTTTACACACTTTAGAATCATCATTTCCCCTAAATGCGCGCAAGGTGAACTGGTAAATCTATATCAAACTTAGATATTGTTTTATGTTGTTTTCCCGGATATCTATCTCTTGAGCACAGGTTTGCAATACAGCGGCCACGTACGAAAACGAACAAGAGCCAAACAACTACTGGGCTGGAGTCTGATGAATACATGCCATAAAGTATCAACACTGTGATCATCAACATACATTCTTCTTTACTTGCACAGAGACAGAGTGGAAAACTTTTACTGGACCAAAGAATACGAGTAGTTCAAAAACCACTAGCATTTTCCACTCTGGTATGGATAAAGCTTATAGTTTTAAAAGGCGACAAAGCTGGTGGCTATAAAACGTAGAGGGAAGAGAAAAGACATGCTGGGTAGGTTTTGGAGAGCAACAAATAGTAACTTTTCCTGTGTCTATTAGCGCATTATCTACGTGATGATGTCTCCTAGATATCTATGCTTTGTCATGACAAGAGACAAAGTTGTAGTAGAATGTTTGCATTACGCCAAACTATCATGGAGATCTTGTCGAGTACAGGTTTTCTCATGTAATCGAGATAGGTTTACTCTGCTATGAAAGCGGTAATTATTCTACAGTTAACAACATATTTGCTTAAGCTTAATCTAAAACGTGATCTCATGTTTTATGAAGCGTGAAAATCGTGAATATCCAGCTTTCTTTCAAACGAACGAAACTGTGCAAACGATAGAAACAAGATTCGCGACTGGCCAATAGTACTTAAAATTAGGAAGCTGATAGATTATGTTATTATGTACAAGAATCATTCAGTTATGTGAAATAAAGTGTCCAAAGCAGAGGGCCGAGTGACATTGTTTCTGATATCAGTTTAGGATACCTAAAACCTATGAACATTACAATATTAACCATATAGTGTACAAGCGTTTTCTCGGGTTTTTCAGAGCATAATATTCTCGAAAACATCGTCACAACATTGATGGAAGGACTGGTTCCAAAAAAACATCCCCTTCCATATTTTAATTTTCCTTCTTCGTCATATCCCGATATAACTGCCTTGGCTTGCATCAGCTCTCAACAGACCATTTAGTTAAATGGACTCATAATCATTATCAGTAGCAAATGCGACACGGCGATAGAGGCTTTACAGTGTTCAAAAATCTGTGAATTAATTCTCTTTTATGAGAATTGACAAAATCACATACAAGGACAAATATGTAAACTTGAGTACAATATCAAAACCTACGTATTGCAAATTGCAACGATGTGTTCATTGGCAAAGCTTAATGTTAGTTGTCGTCTGAAATATGTAAGTATGGTAATAAAATTACTATGTATTAGGTCTGTGAATTTAGACACGTGATAACACTATAGTAGTTCCACAAAAACGTCTGTTCATCTCATCTTCCCTAATGTTGCATGTAATATAGCAAAAAATGCAAATAACTCTCTCAACAGGAAAGAGAAGCAGCTAGCAATACTTGCACGAACGAAAACATACTGGAATACATGTTAGTGCTGTTATTTATGAATATATAGAAGTAATAAAATATTCTTTCATAAAAATGACTAAATCTGGAAGCAATGAAGGAATCTGAATGATAATACAGGAGACATACAATAATATGTAGGAGAAAACCGTTTCCTGTCACGAACTTTAGAAATATAACTAAAAGGTACATAGTACATTTGTTCCAAAATATGCGTACGTATGCAGGAATGATTATTCCAAAATTATACTTAATTGATTACGAAAACATACCGTGTATTTTGATATTTCCAAAACACCATGCGCTAGCGTTTACGGTATGGCATACCGTCTTTCGGATCAATTTGTTTGTTACTTTTCTGCGCAATATGTTTAGAACTGTTCATGAATAATGAGTTTTAATCTACCTGTAATAAAAGGGTAACATGATAACGAACTGCGGTGATTTCGCACATCAAAAAATAAATACAAATCATACGCAAAGAGCGTGTGCAAACAAAACATATATGAAGCAGCTTAAATTGTTGCTATTTTACGTTAGAGCATGGATCCAAAGAGAATGTTAAGAAAATGGAAACGCTGAAGAACGGATGCGTCTTAAGAGAAAATCTTGTGGGAGAAATAAGATTTTCCGAAATGTGTTACATGAACTAAAATGGGTGAAAAGATTAAAAATCTCAGTGATTATTACATCAACCAAGAAAACGCTGGATTCTGTAATGAAGATGAATGGTTGTTTGTTACATTGTTGTATCGTCTGGGTGAAATACCAGGAGAAAAGCAAATCTCTCCTTATTTTGATAAAACCCAGCCCAATCAAGTAGGGCAAACGACGGCAAAGGAATAAGAAGGTCGCATAGAAACAATAGTTGCAAACCGTGTATGAGTAGACAAAAGACAAGATACTTCTTTTATTTCACATGAGTAATGAATGAGGAGAGAAGAACAAAACGCATTAACCAGAGTGGAAAAGGATGAGAAAAAGAGGAAGCCCGCAATGTACAGAAAAGGAAAAGACACATGAAGAAAACACGAGAGAAAAGAGTTTGCACTTTTATCTTGAGAGACTATTAGCCTAAAGGAGTATTATTAGCGTAACTTGCGAAGTACTTAAGTCCTCAAAGATGGTTTCAAGTCGAGTGGTCTTTATGTTTCTGATGAGGGGAGTCAACGAGATTTCTAGAGACAAAGGAAGAGGTGACAAAGTGAGCAAATAAAAGCTTATATTTAGTCTCTTCTGCTTGCTAATATATATTTATTGCTGGAGTAATATTATGTTTAGTTTCCTTAAGTACGTTGATAATATAAAGAAAGAGAACAGTGGCATAAAGCAAGTTGTGTAAGAATTACTAATATCGAGTAGGATGAACAAAGCCAAAACCACATGGTCGTGGGAAAAACACCATCAGCTTCCGGAGGCGGCCTCCATTTTCAAATGTTTAAAGAGGAAAAGTAAAGAGCCAAGAAGATGATGACAAAAGCGATGAAGAACTCGTGTTTCTCTAAGATCTGTGAGAAGGATCCAAGCTACTTGCAATGTAGGCTTTTAAACAAAGAGCAAAAGATGGTTGACAACTTTGTGGGCATTTTCTTGTCAAACGAGTTCTTTGGTTTTTGGCTCAGAGAAAGTAAAACGCAAGTTTATAATGAGCTTTATCGTTGTGCTCTGGTAGGTATACCTTGTTAGCTAAGAACATTAATAGCAGTAAAGTGGTGATGCATTTCGGGAAAATAACACAAAATTTATCTACTAACCTATGATAACAATGCCGAAGTTAGGCTGTCTAAAAGAAAGAAATTAAATATGGGAATGGAATTTAAGTTTACGCATATCAGTTAATGCATATTATCAGATTATCATCTATATGTTTCGTAAAGACCTCATACGAGCTCCTGCTATAGAAAACGGTCCTAATAAATTACTAAGCACAACAGTTTCATATTCAATGTCTATTTCGAGAACTATTTTAGTATTTTTACTGGAATCTCCGTAGAATCATTTACACCGTTCTTTGGCTGAAAAAAGAGTCACGAAATATTTTTTTTCGCTTGGGAGGAATTATATTTCGTGTTTTACATTCGAATGAGGAGCGTGCCTGGTTGACTCCTTAGAAAATGCCGCGCAGCCACGTTAAATTTGTTAAGTAAAACTTTTACATATTAGATTCGCACATACATAGTTAGTAGTTTGATTCTCTCTTCTCGGCTCCGTGTATTTTTGTCATATGAGAAGAGCACTATCATTAGAGACTTAGAGTTTTCCATCGAGATGTGATATTCTGGCTGTCTTTTTGTCTGAAAACTGTACCCTTAGCCACAACCCTATGTTCTTGTTCATAATTGTGACAATCAGAGACATTTTTTTACCAACCAACAAGTTTCCTTTTCTCATAAGTAATTGCCGTGGCCTAGAACTGGGGTGCACTCAAGAAAAGTTTTTGCAGATGCCAACAAAGTACACAAGCCATCGGACTGAAGGTTCATTGCAGCTCAATGTAATTTAAATTGTCCATTTCATCCCATCTCATAACTTTTACTTTGTACAATCTTTTTTAACACGCAGCAAGGCAGCTTGTCATATGCGGTGAGCCAAACTATCGCTTGTACTCTAAGGTGACGGGCTGTTTTCTAAGAAAGATTGGACATAAGCCATCATGAAGTTACAAAACGAATAAGATATTTTTGCAACCGATTAATTATCGAAAATAAGTGGAACTGAAACATTATTGCAGAAAAACATCTTAGTTAATAGCTGTTATTTGCAATATGAAAGCATTTTCCATACTTGTGACTGTCGTCTCCTTCAGAGGGGTGTACTTATATAATTTTTTACTACAAAAATAACGATTCGACGGCTATAGGTTGCAGGACTCAATTGACACAATGGTAAAAAATATTGCAATCCAAGATCCGATGCATGCATTGCATGATGGATTTTATGCTTCGAAGCAAATATACAGCTGTGAACAAAGATCGTATGAAACTAATTACCTTTCACATCTTATTTTAGATAAAGACCAATTTCTAATAAGCTATAACAATACACAAGTATCCAATGGAAAAATCTTGTCACGGTTTCCTTTTCAAGAACTTTTATTGGCTATTTTGATTATCTGAAATAATACGTTCTGACCATATAAAACGTATACAATATATTCGAAAGGACAATGATAGCCCATCAATGAAACGGATTTTCACTCATTTGATTGATAGAAATAGACAATGATGGTGTCTCGAAATTTGGACATCAAATGGTTTCATTTTGAGTGGCCAAAATGCGCGTAATAAAATTTCTACTCACAAATACCTCTATGATCGTATTCATTAACTTGAATGTGTTCATATAGAATAGGTTTTTTGAATGTATTGACATAATCATTTGAAAAACACAAAATAGTGGGTCTTGATAGGTAGGAAACTATTTATTCGAAACATAGCCGCTGTGGCGGTTCCTCTAAGTTACCCGTCACACGAACCGTAGCCATTAACAAAAAGAACGTTCAGTCTTCATCAAATACTTTGTTCAGTTTTGCACGTAGAACTCGAACATTACATTTGTTTTTTTGCGGCTAACGTTTACTTGCGGTGCTATCAACCGTCCAAAGTTAATTTTTCCAACATTGCCCCCATTTGTTACTTAATATCTGCGTTCCCAAACATAACCAACCTAACCTACACTCTTCGCACAGAAGTACACGCGGGATATGTTTTAAAATTGTTGCCGTATACGTATGTGCCGTTTACCCACCTCGTTTCCAAACGTAACCAACCGAACCTTAGCGTCCCCAAAGGGGTATCTCTAGAAAAATTACCTTTCAAGGGTTATAACACCGGAAGCAAGCGTTTGCAACGAAAACAAATTTTTTTTCTTGTTCTACTTGAAAAACCGAACAATTCTACATAATATTTTTTAAATTCGACAACGGGAGAAACGATATAAATAAGCCCACCTCACATTTGCTGTGATCCTTTCATATCTTGTAAACAACGTTGCTTGAGTGCCTACGAAGACCGTAGATGGTTGTATGAATTGACGTGTATCAAAGGTTGCATTTTGGTAAACCATTACTTCCAAAACTGTATGGTTACATCTCGTTGTAAGCATGAAATCTCCATGCCCACTCCATTAAATTCCAAACATGTTGTTATGCTAAATCTGCTAGCTGAGTCAGATTCATATACTGAATCCAAATGCACCTATTTAGGATTTGGAATTTGGAATTAAAAGTTTATCTTGATAATATATATTTCAGCTAAGCACTCTATTTAGAATTCATGAAGCTATTGAAACTTCACATAAATATTAAAGCTTTGAAAACTATGAAATCTTTACAGTTTATGTGGTTACATAGAACATCACATGGTTTGTATTAAATGTGGAATTAAGAGATAACTTCGAAATGATTAAATTTTCTGTGCTTGGGAATATTCACAATTGGGCCCTTGAAGTTGGATCTGGGGTATTAGGATTGGATCTGGGGTATTGAGATTGGATCTGGGATATTGAGATTGGATCTGGGGTATTGAGATTGGATCTGAGCATTGAGATTGGATCTGGGGTATTAGGATTGGATCTGCGGTATTAAGATTGGATCTGGGATATTAAGATTGGATCTGGAGTATTAAGATTGGATCTGGAGTATTAAGATTGGATCGGGGGTAGTAAGATTGGATCTGGGGTAGTAAGATTGGATCTGGGGTATTAGGATTGGATCTGGGGTATTAATATTGGATCTGGGGTATTAAGATTGGATTTGGGGTATTAAGATTGGATCTGGGATATTAAGATTGGGTCTGGGATATTAAGATTGGATCTGGGATATTAAGATTGGATCTGGGATATTAAGATTGGATCTTGAGTATTAAGATTGGATCTGGGGTAGTAAGATTGGATCTGGGATATTTAGATTAGAGATAAGGTATGCAGATTGGATCTGGGGTATTTAGGTTGTATCTTGGGTGGTTAAGTTGAACGTGGGGTCTTTTCGTTAGGTCTGGGTTGTTTAGATTGAATTAGGGTTGTTAAGATGGGATAAGAGTTGTTAAGTTTGGATCTGGATTGTTTGAATTGTATTTGGGTTGTTTGAATAGTATTTGGGTTGCTTGAATTGTATTTGGGTTGTTTGAATTGTATTTGGGTTGTTTGAATTGTATCTGGGTTGTTTGAACTGTATCTGGGTTGCTTGAATTGCATCTGGGTTGTTTGAATTGTATCTGGGTTGCTTGAATTGTATCTGGGTTGCTTGAATTTTATCTGGGTTGCTTGAATTTTATCTGGGTTGTTTGAATTGTATCTGGGTTGCTTGAATTGTATCTGGATTGTTTGAATTGTATCTGGGTTGTCTGCATTGTACTATATTATCGGACAATAAAATTTTTTACCCATTTACGAAGCATTATCGTCAACTTTCGTCACCCCGTAACTCGTCAACGTGACGAAATTAGAGCGAGCCCTTGAGGCACGATTGCCGATTTTCGTGAGTACTACAAAATCGTGCAATAAAATTTTTTCCCATTTATGAAGCATTATCGTCAACTTTCGTCACCCCGTAATTCGTCAACGTGACGAAATTAGAGCGAGCCCTTGAGGCACAATTGCCGATTTTCATGAGTACTACAAAATCGTGCAATAAAATTTTTTCCCATTTATGAAGCATTATCGTCAACTTTCGTCACCCCGTAATTCGTCAACGTGACGAAATTAGAGCGAGCCCTTTTTTTTCCCATTTATGAAGCATTATCGTCAACTTTCGTCACCTCGATGGCTCGGATTTCGGGTAAAGGGGTTTGCGTGTTGGGTTTAGGGGTACGCGTGCTGGGTTTAGGGGTACGCGTGTTGGGTTGAGGGGATCGAGTTTTGGGTTGAAGGGATCGCGTGACGAATTAGAGGTTCGGATGTCGGATTTAGGGTTCTGGTGTTGGATTTAGGGGTTCTGGTGTCGGATTTAGGGGTTCTGTTGTCGGATTTAGGGGTTCTGCTGTCGGATTTAGGGGTCTGGCAGACGTTGGGTGTAGGGATTTGGGTTTCAAGTGGCGGTAAGGAGCCGAAATTAGGTTTGAGGGGGGGAGGAGCCGAAGGGGGAGGGAAATTCTGTTTTTGAAAATCCTCAAAACTAAATATATATAAGTATTATAATGACAGAATTTATAGGCTTGTCTTACTTACATACAGTGCATCCAACCTTGATAACATCATCCACAATGCAACAATGCAAATTCTCCTAATCAAACAGAGTGCCAGCCTGTGTATACACAATTGTAACATAAGCAGTGCATGAATTTAATGTTACTGCAGGATGCTTCAAATTAAATAACAATTGTTACTTTCTGTTCCGAGGTGGTCAGTAGCCAGTACATTTAAAACACCGGGTATCTGTTGATAACGCCTAATGCTACGATTAACGTCATTAGTATTCCGATCAAGTTTCAAAGTTACACTTAAGCTAACTTTGCCATTTCCCTTTCTTTTTAACCGGATGCATTTTATAATTTTGTTTTTTATTTGATGCTCTTCTAAAATTATCGACCGAAACAAGGCACACACAGCAGCTCAAATTAATTGTTTTCGATGCATATTGTTTAACAAAGTTCTATCTTCTTGTAAAGATTCTACGATTTTCGCCTTGTTACAATCAAATTTTCTGGAAAGAAGAACCATTTTAAACGTCCAAGATTTTGATAAATGTATGTGAGAAGTTTGAAAGAAAAGGATTTTGCTTGCAGAACACATTGTAGGTATGTTTTATAAATTAGATTTAGAGACAGAAGCTTTCCGACCATTACTGCCACTGCTAAGTGTCCTGAAGCAATAGCGAACGGTACTAGTACTGAGGAATTCATAACTGTGGCAATAATTCAACGAGACGATTGAATTTGGAAAAATTGAAAAATGTTCGAGATTAGTGTTAGCGATAAAAGGGACACGGTAAAATTGAAGTCGCTTACTCTAAAGCGGTGAGGTGCAAAACCTTGTAAAAATGATTGTGAATAAAGACGCGTTGATCGTCATCACCAAGTTTTGTAGTGATTTAAGACTACACGTAATAGGAGAAGGTACGCATACAAACTAATAGTAATCATAATAACAATAACTATAAAAAATAATAATAATAACTTGTCGTCCACCCATATTCTCAAGCTATACGGCAGAAGTGCAACAAACCGTAGTGTAGGTCTGCAATATGTATTGTAGGGAAATGTAGAATGTTATGCTCTGCAGCGAAAACAAGTTTTTAAAACATTATTTGTGCTTTTGTGTAATCTAATTAAGTCATGTTCGGGGATTTTTTGTGGTTTGTACTAACAATAATTTTTAAATACTCTTTCGTCTTTCCCACTGGCTTTGTCGACCAGTCTGCTTGACTACGAAAGAGAAGTAGGCATTGATGATAGGGAAATTCAATAAGGTTTAGTGGTAGTTCTTTAGTAGACAAGTCATCGCCACATAAATAGGTGAAGCTGAAAAAACTGCGTTTTTTACAGACAACCTAGCGTTTATGCTTATATAAGTATTCCGTTCAAATTATTTACTAGCATATGCTATAGTTTTTAATTGTAACTTAATCGTATGGTGTATCGTTTCAAATAAAAAATCAAGAGTAATAAATTCGTTGGGCCATTCATTAGCTATGAATATATTATATTGTGATGAGTTGTATCGCACAGACATCAAGCTGTATCGAACGGGAGTAGGAAGCAAACATCATTACTTTAAGAGATGGCACACACTGACGGTTGTTGTAAAATTATCCTGTTAAATATATGGCAGGAAATGTCTCAATAAAGAGCAAGACAATCTATTTGATTCAAGGCTGGGAGAGATTATAGAGGCAATAATAAGCGTAAGTTACAATCTGTTTTTATATATGTTCTCAAATATCACAGTGAAACCTCAGTCAAGTTTGGAAATCCGTCTCGCAAAACTGGTGTGAAACATCATGTTACCAATTTTTTAATGTCTTCAAAATGATTTAACTATTATTAACTGGACAATTTTTGTTTAAAAGCGTCTGCGGGATCAGGAAAAAGTCAGAGCAGAGGACAACGCAGTATAACAAAAATATGTGCTGCATGAATGTTCAATTCTCACAAGCTTTCAACCCAGATGGAGCCCCTTCAAGTAACTTTCACTTGAAGTACTTCTATGGGAATAGTTTCAAAAAGCTATTAGCAGTGTGTTTTATGGAATGCATTGAGCTGACTCATAAATTGAGTGCTTATAATTGCAAAATATTCTTTATGGCTGCATAGAAAAAGAATACATAATTCATGCAACAGGACTCTATTCTTTGGCTAAATTATTGTTGAAAACGAAAAAAAAAATCATTTTTTTGTTTTTCTGTTTTTTGAATGTATATGTGGGTCGCATGAAATTTTATGTTGTCAGGGAGATGATTGTAGAAGATACTTTTGTCCCTTTTCTTTAATTTCTCAAGTAAAATACGATAAAAATTAAAGGAACTCTTCTTTGTTTTAAAGTTTTACAAAAAAAAGATCGTAAACATCAAACTATGGCCACCTTTCATTGCCTATATATAACGAAAAGTACACCTTTAAAAAATTTCTTCGTACAAAAACAATGTGTTTTGAAAGATTTCCTCTCTTTCATTTAAGTGGAACTCCGACGTGAGGTATTTTAAGAAGATTGAAAATAAGCATGCAACCATTATCACCATCCCCATGTCATGCCAAGGAAAACAAAAGACCTCTTCAACTTTCCGATAGAAATGAACGGGTTGTCATGTCATCAAACTCATGATTCATTGTGCACCCAGATGCGGCTTTATTTAACAAGCACGAAACCTTAAAAGAAATTTATTTTAGAAATAAATGCCTGCATATTCCATAAAATAATTTACGATAAAAAAAACTACGACGCAACGTACCTGACGAGCAATTTTGTAGATTATTCACATCCAGTAGCACTAATGTTGGTTCAATAGCAGATTCGACAAGACGAAATTAAATGAGACAAGACACAGTCTTAAATACGGAGAAATTCGACCAAAACTCGACACATAACTAGCGAATACATCATTATCATATTAGCAACTTTCCAGTAGTCACAGTCAGTTGATCAAGTAGAATTCATGCGCGTTACTACTTACTACTGAAAGTGGTAAAAATAACTTAAGTGGGAACTAGCCAAATGAGAATAGATCTCCAGACTGAGCATTAATTTATTAAAATCATTTTGATAACATAAATGCGTGGTGAATGCAGTCTTTTAAGGCTTTTGTGGTCCAAGAATTTGTTTTCGTAAATTTTCTGTAGTTGACTGTTGGCATTCTCTTCGTTTTTTTTTACTTTTGAGACAAGTTCATAAAATGCACCAGCAGCGCAGCCGTTATGTGCTTCTGCTGCAATGCATCATACAAAAATACACATGATAAAGGGCACACCACAGTATTCAGACAGATTTCAGATTATCATGATTATACACCTGAACTTTCATACAGACAGCGTATACAATTTGGTCAGGGTAGGGAAAAAAGAATAATAGATGTAATATGACTGTAGTGGTGTTGGTGATCAATGCACTGAGTTTAAATAATTACTGAAAGACCTATAAAGGTTTTCGCGAAGTGAATGTTAATGGTTTCATTACGGGATTAATAATGCTCACGATGAAATCTCTGTGTCGGCATTTTCTGCAGGAGGCTAATCTTTTATTGCTCTGACTTCTTCTACTATCAACTAACTACCAGCTAGGCCACTACAATTACTTGGCGCATAGGATCAACATTGTATCTCTTGATATGTGAATGGGACTAATATTAACGAAAAAAATAATGAATATACATTTTTTATAGAAAGCCTAGCCATCCATCTTCGGTTAGGGTATTGGAAAGAAAGAATATGGTATGTATATACTTACTTACACGCATCACCTCGGTGATCAAGAAAGGAGGATGTCGAATAGATGACTATATATGTATAATAATGTCTAAAGTTTGTATTTAGTATTCTTATTATAAAAGATCCAACTTACTAATGTTTCGCCACTTTAACGTTTATTTCCATAATCTTGATTATCATCACAATCATCATTGTTTTTTCAAGCTATCTTTTGATAAACTTTTTACTCGATTCCGTCATGATCCTTGATTTGTATGTTGCACTCATCCTGTGTATCTTCATTAAAGCAAAATTCAAAGTTCCTCGTTCACAACACAAGACTTCTTTAATTACTAATTGATGTTGTACATTTTACTATACCAATGCAATCGACGAAATCATCAAATACCTAAGCATAGCCTGTATCAAATGCTACTATACCTGGTATGAGATGGCATAAGTTAGATTTTGCAATTCATTTTCCAAAATTTCACCAGGTTTTTATGCATATCGAAAGCTTTGCGTCGGGGTAACAAGAAAATTTCTCCACAGGTTTTCCAGATAGTATGTATTCGGTAAATGCTGATTTGAGGATCCTACGAAGTACACGGTTACTTGTGTATTATGACTTATGATCATCGCACAACAATATATATATGTGATTGTTTTCTATTCAAAAGCAATTTGTGCCTCCGCACATGCAATAAAGTTCAAGAAATTATGAGGTAGAAAAGTGTACAAAACGTAGCAATAATTTTCATGTGAAACATCAGTAAATTTTTTCGGAACTTCAACATACTAAGAGATTTCACTCAGTGGGCACTTTATTGCTCGAAACATTTTCTTTGTGAAGTTTACTTTAAGGACAAGATTTCGGACGCACAAAAAAAACCAATGAAGAGTGGCATCTTCCTTTAGCTCTGCAGATTAACATGGAAAAGGCCGTATAAAACGGTGATAATCGGAGAACATCCAATATGCATGCCCAAAGAAATGGGATGGGAAGGGAGAAATGAGCCATTAATTGTAAACAGCAGCAGGAGCAACATGATGTCATGATGAAACATAATATACATTTTTGAAATACGAGCATGTTATTATTACAAAACATATAAGTGTGGAGACTTAAATGCAGATATATAGTCATACTAATCGCTACACGTAAACATTTTGTTTGCTTTGCAAAAGTTTGAGAAAATGATATCAATTTTTTCGTTACGTATAGGCAGCTAAGCAAACCTCATTAGTTAACATCTACATGGGATATGTTAACCTCTAAATATCAGATGAAATATGGAATAAAACGAGAGAAAAATACACAAATACCTATAGTTTTCAGTATGTTTTGTATATTTTTATTTGTATGCATATTATTGTAATTATAAGGAAAATGCCGACTACCAGCTGGATACTTCTATATTTTCCGAGAATTTATGGCGAAGTTTTTTACCTTTTCGATAGATTGATGAGGCATGGTCGAATAATATTACTGAAGCATTTGCATCTAGTATTACCATTTATTTATACAGTGGTACAGCGTTTTAAAGTTTTAAAGGCAGTCTTGAAATGATTGATTGGGATTGCTGAACGAAAATTTTGCTCATTTATTTATGACCATTGCATACAACCATATTTCTATTGTGTATTGTGACAAAAACCAATCGTTAATGACAGTATTGGTGGCAAAA
>VICI01000460.1:0-37976 GCA_019593645.1 Akabosia matsudoensis | reverse complement strand
AAAAATACCGCATCTTGTTTACGAAAACAATAATGGGAACGTGTATCTCGGTTTTTGTCTGCCGTAGTATTCATTGACACGGAACAGTGTAGTTTAGGGTGAGGGGGCTATATACTCCACACCTAGATACATACACTGACGATCTTGTCTATAGAATTTACAAGAATTTCCGAGAATGAGAGTAAACGATGTTTACAAATAAAAATTTAAGATGTTTAGGCAGGACTTTTTTTATCCCCTCACATATTGCTTTTGGCAATGGAAGATATCACAACACGTGCGTAGGACACGAATGAAAAACGTTGGCTGCATTGTTTTTGGATCATTGACGCGACTGGAATGTGACCACACGTTGATTCGAGATTAGAGATGAGGAAAACTATAAAAAAAGGATGTCAATTTACATACTTGCACCAATGCAGAGAAGTTGGCCTTTCTAGGTCAGCAACGCTGTAGCCAAAATCTAGTGTATCAATGTTTCTAAACCAGGTTAGGATGTTATCACCAAAAAAATTCAAGGTTTAATGGTGAAAAATATTAATCATGCATAAATGCAGCCTTTCTCGGAGAGATTTTAAATTAACATAAAGTAACGAACTTTTGGGTAAACAGAATTAGCGAACATGAGGGACTGAGCGTGGTTGTGTTTAGATTATGAAAGTGAAAGCTGCAAGTGTATATCATTGGTTTTGCTAATTTTCCGTTGTGGTTGACCATAGGATCCGAGATTACAAGGGCAACTACAAGCCAAGCATGGTGATAGTCTTGAAGACAAGTCGCTGACAGTATGCTCCGGAACGGATCTGGTTAATATAAACTATTTACATCTAGTCTTTCCTGATGCTGAGACTGCCAAGGTAAGACTGTTCTTTCACCGGAAAGTGAATTTTTACATGATGTTTTAAGTGACAAGAGGAAAAATTTGAAGTGTATATGATTTTGAAAAGATCCAGCAAAGATCTGCAATGATCAAGTCCGTAAATAGAAGTTACAATTTTGTGCTATTTGTTGTACTCATGCTGCAGACCTGGGTTGAGGGACTTAGGAAAATAACACACAACTCTAAAACAAATAATATTTGTCCAATGACATGCCTGAAGAAGCAGTAAGTTATCTAGATTGATGGGAAAATTTGATTGAAACACGATTTCAAGAGAAACAGATGCTGTTCTAATGGCTTTGAAAGCGATTCCTGTTATTTGCAAGCCTTTTATTGCATCCTTGCTACTGCCATTTTTGTTTTGGTCCAATCAAATACATTTAAAAATGAGAAAATATTAAAAGTTTCTTATGTGAGAATGTTTAAGTAAACGAGGCATGCATGTTTCTAGCCTGTTCAGTTGTGCATGCAATTCATGACGTTATAAGTGCATCTGCATAGTATTTATTATTACTGCTGTCGATTCAGAATATTATTTGCATGAAGGCTGACGCAAAAAGCTACATTAGCAAACATTCAAGCTAAATCGTATTTTTATTTTGTTATTTTTTTGGTTTATTTTATTTATTTCTTGTTTTAAATCATTCTTAAATTCAGATATTGGCAAGCTGGTTGTACCACGTTGACACACAACAATAAGATGAATAACGTGTGTCCCAGTACGAATCTAATGAAACAGTAAGTTTTAAGTTTATATTTTCCTTCATTTCTCGTTGTTCTATTAGGTATTTGTTCAATTCTTATGTCACCCCAATGCTTTCCCAGTACATACCGCATCTTTATAGCTTTCACTTCTCAACCATTTATCATCTAATGTATAAAGTTGTATCAGGGTGAATAGCTAAGCGTATTTTTTATAATTCCCAAAGTATTTATAATGTTACATTAGCGGAAAAGATATGCTTGTGTAAAACCAGATTTTCTGGTAAGTTTTCATTACTTCTGAAATATTTGCCTGTTTTTCACTGCTAATATGATTTCAAAATCATCACTGCTCGCTGCACAAAAACACTGTATCATCTGCTGTATCTGCGTAATTCTCACTTTCTCTCTCTCTCTCTCTCGACGTGGTTTCTTTGCTTACGCACGTAGCTATCTCTGATCCGACCTTTGATATTTTTGTCAATTGAATCCCCTAAGACCCATATAGATAGACTGGGGCAGACCCAACTTTCTATCTGTGTCTTTTCTAGATTATAGAGTTTGTTGCGTTAATAATGCTCAAAACTGAACTGTGACATTGCTTTTCAGTTGGATGAGATTAGGATTCACGACAGCTCCAAATGGCAAAGTTCCTGTGAAAGTGATTGCCCGGACGTTCGCTTCTGGCAAGACGGAAAAGTTTGTCTACCAGTGTTTGGCTGAGCTTGAGCTACCCAGTGATAAGGTGAGCGCAATAGCAAAGAAACTTTTCCTTCTTAACTGGTAGTAATTTTGGGCATTAAATGTCTTCAATCAAAACCGAAAGGCTCGTGTATAATCTCGAAGCAATCACTGACATATGCGCTGTATTAACTATATGCAACTGTTACTGTTCATAATATTAATGACAGTAATTTTTATTATGTTTTAGAATGACGTGATAGAACCTAGTGATTTTACATTCGAAAAATTTGTTTCCCTCTACCACAAAATCTGTCCTAGAAATGATATTTGAAGAACTTTTCCAGCAGATGTAAGTAAATAAAATATTTATACATTATCGGATGAATTTAGCCGTAAACTACTAAGTAGAATGTGACGCCTGGTGTTTGGATAGTAATTGAAACTGGTGTTCTGAAACGTTTTGCAATGTCTTGTAATTTTATCCGTCAATATTGTTGTGAAACTGTGAAAACAGCCTTTAACGGTACAGGCAAGCATAGCGAAACATAAAAATAGATATGTTGGAGCAGTCCTAAATTCTTGCAGAAATTGGTGGTTATATTTGTGTAAAATTTTTCAAACAACATGTAACAAGTGAAGCCGATATACAGCAATTTACAAGTCTCGCAAAATTTTAGCATAAACATCTAAAAACGCGAATGAATAAAAAAATGTTGTCTGTTTATGCTTTCTTGTACAGGCAAGCATAGCGAAACATAAAAATAGATATGTTGGAGCAGTCCTAAATTCTTGCAGAAATTGGTGGTTATATTTGTGTAAAATTTTTCAAACAACATGTAACAAGTGAAGCCGTTATACAGCAATTTACAAGTCTCGCAAACTTTTAGCATAAACATCTAAAAACGCGAATGAATAAAAAATGTTGTCTGTTTATGCTTTCTTGAGTGATGTTCACCAATACCGGAATGGTCCAAATTCCACCAGAACATTTTTCTTCACTTTGGATTGCAAATTTTAAAGGATCTTTAGAACACTGTTTTGAGCAACATTTTCCTTGTAGAAATATTCTATAGCCATGTTCAACGAAATTTGAAAAACTTTTTCTTTGCTTTTTTTTACATAACTTGAGAGTTTCATATGAGATGACATAACAGGAATTCCTCTGGTGCCTCTTTTCAGAGCAAAGGGAAAAGGGGACTACATAGACGTCAAGCAATTTATCGAATTTCTGAACGACAAGCAACGGGATCCTCGGCTGAATGAAATTTTATACCCTTTGTACAATGAAAAGCGAGCGTCTGAAATCATTCAGAACTACGAGCCAAACGAGGAGTTCAAGGCTCAAAACCGAATCTCAAAGGATGGACTGATTCGTTACCTCATGTCAGATGAAAACGCGCCCGTGTTTCTTGATAGATCTGGATATTTACATGGAAATGGACCAACCCTTGTCCCACTACTACATCAACTCCTCTCATAACACGTACCTGAGCGGGAGACAGTTTGGAGGCAAGTCTTCTGTGGAAATGTATCGTCAGACGCTTCTTGCGGGTTGTCGGTAAGTGAAAACTGTCTCCTGGGACGGAGTTTGGTTTATTTATTTTTTCAGGCATAACCTTGAGGCAAATTTGATGACGAGTGATTAAAGGTGCTGATGTATGCATCGTAGATATGCTCGCAAAAAGTCAAGAAGTAAGGAGTGAAAGTCGTGTCGAATGTGCTCACTAAAACGGAAAATGAATGAGCTAAGCACATTATTATTCACATTAGTTCAACTACAAACTCATTGAAAATCTCTCATTTTAGTAACGAGTGGACGTTATTTTTGGGGCATTTTCTATCTATACTACGTTTTCGGAGAGACAAGCAAAAAAAGCTTAGTATATTCTTGGAAGCAAAATTTCGCGTGAAAAGCCCTTCAACAAAATTACCAACAAGTCTTCTCAACTTGTCCCGGTGTCACAGGACGAAGCTTTTCCCGTAATGTATGGAATTTAAATGGGCCCGGTGCTATAGTTTGTTTGCATAAGTCCCTTTCAATATTGATTCCAGTCATAGAATTTAAATCTGTTTCAAGGAAAATAAGATTTTTTTTCGTAAATTGAGTGGTTCTCAAATAAGAGGATGATATTTGAGATGGTTTTGTTACTAGTGCGAACTGGAAAAATTGCTCGTTTGTCATTTGTGTAAACATAAAGACTTCCGCACAATTCCCTACGTGCCTGAAATTGGGTAACACTTTTGCTGTTAGATGCACAATTTGTTTTGCAAGATCACATATTTGGTCCCTCTCAATATGTGTGGCAAAGTTATTTCCGTATGAGCAAATTGATGAATTTTATTTTGGAGCAGAGCCTGAGACAGAATAAAGATGTGTCATGTGTTTGAATGTAATTGAATGTTTGTTTTGCTGTAGATGTGTGGAACTGGATTGCTGGGATGGGCCGGATGGTGAACGTAAGTAAAATTTAACGTTACATACAATTACGGCACTAATTTTTCAACATTGAAATGTTTTGGTGTTCCTGATGTACATAAGCAATATGAAGAAAATGTGTAGTTCATCATCAAAGATGACTAGATGATGAAGAGAGTTGCTTCTAAATTATGAGCAATGATAATTAGTAGCAGAAAAGTAATTTGTTCTAATGGACTTCTGTTGTCTTCCCCGAGAGCGTTGTACAAAGGACCACCAAAGTTGCTATAATAGTAGATAGTAATGCAGCATGAAAACTAATTAAGTAAATTCATATTTGCAGCAATCATCACTCATGGGAGGGCAATGTGTACTGAAATCCTGTTCAAAGTAAGAATAAACTTTGTCTTTCGCATGCATGCGTACAAATTTGCTTAATTTTATGGCGGAAAGGTTTGCGTGCTTACTAGTTATGGCTTTAATTGTTATTGGAAAAAGTGGGCAAACTTGGCTAAGGTGGAGTCTGCACGCGTTTAGGCAACAATGCTTGGTCGTATTACGCTTTTCACAAATTTCACAGAAAATGTTAAGAATATGTTTTATATGTACTACATCATAGCATCATCGTGGGGAATAGTTGCAGAACAAGAATACATAACACATCGACGAAAGTCTGGATAAAAAAGAAAAAAAAGGAAAACATGCCGTTCATGATTCATACGGAAACCATATCTCGTTAGCTGCACGATTGTGTCGGATGTTTAGTCGGTGTGGTGAAACGGCACGAATTTTGTTGGCATTGAATGCGAGAAACTTGGAAAAAGTCATACTCATATTATGACGAAGAGAAAGCTATCAAGGAGCTAGGCATGATGATCATATCACGACATGCTTAAATGTCTTGTTTACATTATCTAACATGAGCACAATAACCAATCGGACTCATTCGCTTTCACTAGCTGAAGCGTACCATCGGACCTAATGACACCCGTGAATATAGGTTTCATTCATGCAATGTCTTTCCCATTTCATCAGCTACTTAAGCACCACATGCGAGACGGCAGTCTTGGCGTCAGAGAGAGAAAAAAAATCACTTTCTCCAGCAAGAAACTATCACAAAGATAAAAACAACTGTTAAGGTGACACATTAAGTGAGCCCAGTCCGAGCCCACGTGATGTAATTACATAGCTTGGCATTCGTTCGTGTGGATATTGCTCGTTATACTGTTACTAAGACTAAATCAGAGTAAATCTAGATGACATTATAACCTATCCTCTATCGCATCAGCTTGGCTTGGCACATGATGGAAGCATACTCTCTCCGTAGAACTTTTTTAATAGCATCCGCTACAATAATGAAAGTGTTTTGGTGTGGGATGAAACTGTTATGGCTCCATGTTATCATCGATTCCTCATCCCATTCAGTTTTCATTCTTGGCATTACTAAAATATTGACATAGTATTGTGCAATTTAGAAAATTACCAGGTCCACATTATTGAACCCAAAATTACATGAAATGATGATATTAAGTTTGCGAATACACCCAGGGCACTGGGGCACTGTGGAAGCTTACAAAATTCACCTGGAATTTGTGAAATGCATTACTTGTGGGCCCTACAGAAGCTCATGAAAATAGTCCTGTTTAGATAAGACAGTTTCTTTATTACATATGACAGATACAAAGCGAAAGTTCTACCAATGTGACGTAAGGCCTTTTCGCCTCGGAGAAACTTTCTTCGCCGAGGTATTGTTACCCAACACCAACCAACCCTACCCAGTAGAAGAGACGTAAGCGCAAGGCAGGTTTTGGTCTTAAGTGCCCTTGTAAACTTTGGAAGTAAGCCAGGATATCAAGGGTTTAGCAAAAACGGTTATAAATAGCGAAATAGGAAAACAAGAGACGAAAATATAGTATTGGCCTTCGAGACCTGGATGTTATAACGTACCCACACTAGATGTTACTTTCTCCAAGCGATTTCAACTAGGAAGGAAGACATTCAAGACTACATAATTGTCACTTTAATCATAAAAGAAAAGGCTTAACGCTTCCCTTATCTTATACTGTGTGCTGTCTGTTTGCTAGAGATAGCATATTTTAGGAAACAATGAAACTGTTTTGTACATAACTCAAAAATGTAATCTAATACGATATAAAACAGCTCAAGCCTTACCATTACTCAGGACCTGCCTCTAAAGATTTTACGCAAACCTCGACATTATATAATTATAGTCCTAGTTCCTTGGAATCCATTGTTCTACGATACTTGGCTCATTCCAACCATTAGATCAAAGGATCATTTAAATAGACTACGGAAAGTGAAGCACAATTATAAACGCTTCTCTTGGCCATAATTTATTGTTTAAGAAAACGAAGAAGACAGGAAAATGTGCGATTGAAAATGATAAAATAGATTCCATGAAATGTTACATCAAACGAATGGATAATGAAGCTTTCAATTAAATTAATGGGAAAAAGCATAAGGACGTTTCAAATAATCATCATGGTGGATCAAACTCAAGGATGGATAGGAGCTTAACTCCTTCGCGCAACGTTTTAATCATTAAAGAGAAAGAAAAAGTAAATTGAAAATTTTCGCGTTGGAAAATAGGGTAAGCATCCAGACCAGAAAACAAAATGAGTTCGTGTATTATGCCTCAAAGCAAATTATGCAGACCTCAGACGTTATCGAAGCAAATGTGCTGTCGTTGTTTAAATGAGATTTCCAGATATCATTACTGTTTTCGCTCTCGTGTAGCTTTTTGCGAAAGTAATGCAATGTGACCGCCTTTCTGCTTTGTAACTTTGTGAGTTCTCCTATTATGGCTGTGTTGCATGGAAGAGACTCATATTTTCACAAATTTGTCGCTATTTGCAAAATTACTCTCCTATACTTCTATCAGTTTGCTCTGCTAACATATTGTTCTTCTTTGTGTTTGAAATAGGATGTCATCTATGCTATCCGGGATACTGCCTTTGTCACATCTGACTATCCGGTGATCCTCTCCTTCGAAAACCATTGCTGCAAAGCCCAACAGTATAAACTGGCCAAGTATTGCGATGAAATCTTCGGGGATCTTTTGCTAAAAGAACAGATTCCAGAATATCCGGTAAGTAGTTTGTCTAAGAGGGATTATTTCATAACCTTTTACTTTGGAAAAATAAAGTTCATACGTATATTTGAAAACATGACTGACGGAAAAATACCAAGGTGTAGTCGTGCAAAGTGTCATCTTTTTTGTACTTAAGTACCCACAGCATTGAGAAATCCAGAATTTTTTTTTCATTCCGTAGACTACGGCCAATAAACGATTCAAGTGTAAAATGGAGGAAGAGAAGAAAATGGGCAAGCTCTTTTTTTCACAAGAGTTTCCGCCCATTTTCCATCATTTATATTTTCACGGATGGTTCATGCCCTCATTTCTTGTACTCTTGGTTATATGCGAGTTAAATGCACCATATATTCAGTATATGTTTCAGTTGGAATTGCATTGAATATGTTTGAATGGAACCTTCTGCTTCCTGTTATATTCCTAGTTCAATGCTATTCGTGTATAAAGCCAAACAATAGCTGTTTTTGTTTCCGAATCTTAGCTTAGTGCTATGGCTGTACAGATATAAGAGACACTATTTCGGCAACAAATGAGTGGCGAAAGATGATGAAACTTTGGCACAGCATATTTGGGTCAGCTTACTGCGACGTATTCATTTTTCGGTACGTAAAGCGACAGTATTAGAACTTGCCATGATCTGGCAACCCGGAGACAAGGCAGAGCAGAGGGAGTTGAAGGAAATTACACTTTTTTTTCAACAATAACGCAGGCTTCGAAAGGACTACTACTGGCTGGTTTGTTTAGCCATCTCCCTAGGAAATGAAGCGGATGCGTGCATCTAGCTAAAAGAGAAAAGCTGGTGTACATATTGTTAAAGTATGATTTGTAGCAGTTATGTGCATTCATGAGTGGCAGAGATAAAGTGGGACTTTTGTTTTGCGAATTTAAACTATGAACAAGAATTACTTTTTCACAAAGTATCGGAGAAGATGACGGTTTTGTTTATTTTTACGAACACAGCTGGAACCTGGAGCGCCACTGCCTCCTCCATGTGCTCTGAAGCGGAAAATTTTGATAAAGAATAAACGACTGAAACCGGAGGTGGAACGACAAGAGCTTGAGCTGTTCCAGAAAGGCCAGTTTGTGATAGGTGACGACGAGATGAAGGAAGATGCCTCGGCCACGGATGCCGTACCTCCAACAGAGGAGAAGAAGGCGGTTAGTGAATGTTTTTATGTTTTTTTTTTTTTTTTTTCATTTTTCACACTCGCTGTTTATTCCACCCCAGACCGGTGTAAATTATTGAAGCTATAAAAAAATAACTTTTTTAACGATGCTGACTTTCATACATCAAGAAAGGAAGCTATAAACCAGAGGAATCAGCTACGTTGTATGTATAAATTGGGTTCTGGACTTCGCTCGTGAATGCTTGAATTCAACTTTTCCACAGAAAACAAAGCTAACTTATATAGTAGTCAATTGTGTTAACGTCAGGGGAGCATTTATTGATGCGTCATAAATGCTTGGGGAAAGTCGTCTTGATTTACACTGTCTCTGTGAGCTTCCTCAAGGAGAAATTCCTGTGACGATATCTGAACTTTTATTTCAAATACTAGTTTTGAGGGGTCAACATAAAGAAATTGCTCAAACTATATTTGACCCACACTCCAAGTACGAAGTATGCGCCAAATATTAGCATTGAGAGACGTTACTGAAATACATTCAAACTATTCAGTGGCATTTATTGCGAAGACTAAAGCACCACTGACATTTTTCGTGCGCAAAGAGCGTTCCAATGACAAATTCCCGTTGTTAATTTCCATATTTACTTCCCAGAAACAACAAAGCATGTAGGAAAAAGAAAAGATGCACAGAAGATTTTCGCCAGTTTATTTTTTAGACCAAAGCTTTCATACTAAAATCACAGGAAGGCATTCCTCTGAAGATCACATGATAGGACTCTGTAAGAAATAAATGAACATTTTGACCCACTTTTTGAAGTGCACAGGAAAACCTTTTGCAATTTCCATGAACAGACACAAAATGCCACGTTGCCCCTTTCCTACTACGCTGTGACAAGGCCAGACTAGTGCCTATACTTAGTGATACACCTATCCTGTATGTGGCTACTATCCTTAGTGCCTGTATGTGGTTAAAACTTATGATGCTAAACTCGGCGAAAATGTTTCCCAAAAGCAGCGGCCGTTGAAAATTATTATAAAAGTCACGGTTTTGTGTGATGGCTTAGATTTTTAACTCAAGCCATACTTGCAAAAAATGGTAACTCTATGCAGCAATTGTACTGTTTTTTAGGCTTTGTACATTACCCAAAACTATAACCTTGCTAATGATAACGAGAACTTGAATCCAGGTAAAATCTCAAATTCAAAGTGTGATCAATTTGTATGTCTCTGACAGGAGGAATTAGCTGAAGCGGCTGCTGGTGATGCTGCTGCTGCTGCCCAGTACACTGGATCCACTACCAATGTTCACCCTTGGCTTTCATCTATGATTAATTATGCCCAGCCCGTCAAATTTCAGAGTTTTGATGAAGCAGACCGTAAGATCATTAAACTACATATTTTATGTGACGACCTTGTTGATATGTCTTTACTATGCTCGGTCAGACGCGAGTAAAACACACATTTATTCTAGATTTATTATTATTACTATTCGTTTTGGTATGAGGAAAATTAGTTTTATAAGGCTACTTCTGCAAAATCGTTTCTTTCCGCGGTGTTTGATATTCTATTATTATTTTGTTCAGTAAGAGCTTAACTCATTGGTTTACATTCTGACAAATATGTTGTTTGCGCTTGTTTCACAGAAAAGAACATCCATCATAATATGTCGTCCTTCTCCGAAACCGCCGGGTTGGGGTATTTGCGATCCCAGGCAATTGAGTTTGTTAACTATAACAAACGTCAGATGAGCAGAATCTATCCCAAAGGAACTCGAGCAGACTCCTCCAATTATATGCCCCAGGTAAGAAAAGATTTTTTGTTTTTTTTCCCGGATCTAATGTCCTTTTATAGTTACCCCTTCAGTCTACCATCTAAGACTTAAGATTTTATGCCTAGAGAACTGCTATACTTTATTATTTTATGGCTTTTCATATTACATTTCTAATCAATGTTATGGTTCTTCTGATAGCTCATTTGAACACACAAAGTAATAAAAACTTGTGGCGTCAACTTTACATCCCATGTGCATTTGCAGACAATGCTTGTGCGGTTATTGCAAAACTCAGTTCGGGCTGCGTATAAAAACTTCACGTCAAAATGTAGTCTGTGCATCTGTATGCCCGAAATTGATCGTGTGAGAGAAAGCGCTTTCGCTATTATAGAATTCCACTGCGACTGCACTCCATAAGCTTTCGCCTTTTGTTTCTATAATGGTTTTTGCACAGCGAAAATTTTCCTCGAAGAATCACATTCAATAAAATTGTTTTCAGGGGAAGTTGTAAAAACAGTCCTTGTGTCGTATATGGCAGTGAACCAGTCTGTACGGAATACTTTCTTTTTGGAGGAAGATTAATAGAAAAAATATTATTGCTCGCGTTCTCGTTAAAACTGTTTCCGCTCAGGATTACTTCCTCCGATAGCGGCCAGATGTTGTAAAGAAAGGGAACAAGTTACTTATAAAAGTTTACTGCAGGCATCAGACAGGCCAAACAAAGTTTCCATTTTTGTTTCCTAAAAATCCCTCTTACAACCATGAAAAATTTGTTCCAATACAGAATCTGTAACGGTTATTGTTATATCTATAGGTCTTCTGGAATGCTGGATGCCAAATGGTATCGCTAAACTTCCAAACGGCCGACTTGCCGATGCAATTGAACCAGGGCAAATTCGAGTACAACGGTAATTGCGGATACTTGCTAAAGCCGGATTTCATGAGACGGCCGGACAGGACTTTTGACCCTTTTGCTGATGCTCCTGTGGATGGAGTCATTGCTGCACAGTGCTCTGTTCAGGTATGCAATTCAGTTGTTTTGCTATTACTGCCGGAAGCATGCGATACAAAATGAATTTATGGTGGCAATTACTACTTTCTCTTTGTCGGTGACATGGGTTAATACAACTATTGCATTTACTGCTTGTATAGGTCATTGCTGGTCAGTTTCTTTCTGATAAGAAAGTCGGTACCTATGTTGAAGTGGACATGTATGGTCTCCCTACGGACACTATTCGTAAAGAGTTTCGAACCCGGCTAATTCCAGCTAATGGTTTGAACCCTGTGTACAACGAGGATCCGTTCCTGTTCCGAAAGGTAATGGGAACGACGCAATTAGTATGAACATGCCAAATCCATTTTCGCCGGGAGTCATAGCTCAATGATGTATTCCTTAAAATAAAGGTGGTGCTTCCTGACCTTGCGGTCCTACGATTTGGAGTGTACGACGAGAACGGGAAACTTCTCGGTCAGCGGATTTTACCTCTAGATGGTCTCCAAGCAGGATATCGTCACATCTCATTACGAACAGAGGCAAACTTTCCTATGTCGTTACCTATGCTTTTCTGCAACATCGAGCTTAAAATTTACGTCCCCGATGGATTTGGAGGTAATGTGGAGTGGCGGATTGTGTGGTGTCATCTCATTACGAACAGAGGCAAACTTTCCTATGTCGTTACCTATGCTTTTCTGCAACATCGAGCTTAAAATTTACGTCCCCGATGGATTTGGAGGTAATGTGGAGTGGCGGATTGATTGATTGATTGATTGATGTAAATCAGCGCCCCTATCCAGGGATATTATGCTGATTCAGAATGTGATTTCATTTTCACTATTGCACGCTGTCACTATTAAACAAACAATTGTGTGGTGCATTTGTCATTGATGGATTGGCTGTAAAAGCGTATTATATTTCTAGGAATGTTTCCTGCCAGTTGTAGAAATTGTTTCTCACAGATTTATCAATCGCTCGAGGCAAATCGTATACTTATTTTTGTAACTCGATTTCTTCACAGATTTCATGGATGCCCTGTCAGATCCAAGAGCCTTTTTATCAGCTCAAGAGAAACGGGCTCAGCAGATGAAAGCAATGGGCATTGAGGAGTCTGATATTGCCACTGTAAAAGGGCCTGGTGCACCTGGAGGAAATAAGAAGGCTGACGGAGTGCGATTCCAAGAGGATGCCAAAGGTATGCATTATTTTTCATGGTTTTTGCATGAGCTGGGCTTGTCTCTTAAGGATGGAGACAACCGAAGGTAAAACTTTCGTATTAGTCCTTTCCCTCGCAGGCTTTTCTAGAAGCTGTTTTATATTTTCGTCCCAATTTACGTAAGAAGTTTTCAAACAAAGGAAACTGCCTTAGCATGAGAAAGTTATGAAAATAAAAGAAATTTTCTTCTGTTAAGATCATATCCAATTTCCGATTCATGTTATAGGCCTATGGGAGAAAACTGTTACAGTTTATAGTGATCATGCAGTATGAATGGCTTCATTTCTGATTTACTTGTGAGTGACTACATCCATGCATAATATGCTTAGGATAAGATATATTTGACTGGATTCATTGAAGTACTACACGGTCTGCAATCTTGTTAGTATTAAGAGTGTCCAAACTATTGCCTTTAAAACATCCACCGCACGCTCGCTTCCACTTTCACGGCAGGGTGTTTTGCCTGACTTTGTTTTTTTAAAGGCGATTTTCTTTGTTATTTCTTTCTTTGTCAATTTAATGTCAAGTAGACTGATACACAGTTAATGGCAAGACAGGCCCCTAGATGTATTCGATGAAATATAAGATTTAGAAAGGATTAAACTGACATAACGTCAATCTTGACCTTGACTTCGCAACGTCTGACTGGTCAGCTCCAAATTACGGTGGAGGTAGGGTGTTCACCTCACAAGTCCTGGGGCGAGGGCAGGTTACAATACCTATAAGCTTTGATGACAAAAGATCTCATTATTACACAGTTTTTAATCATCGATTTCAGGTCATGTGTGTTCTGTCATCATTGACACGTTTCGAACTAGTAGCGCATCCCTATTTGATTGTATACTCTTATTACTAAAAATATTTACGCAGTATCTCTTTGCCCCATTCAACTTTCACCAAAAGTATATTAGATTAAACCAATAAGAAATGAATGAAAATAACCAGTGCAGTTCAAAAATGCACTTCATTCATGAGGGCGAACAGGTAAAAGCTTTGAACAAATGGGCAGGATGTCGTCACAACCATAAAAAGGCATAAGTAAACACATTTAGTTCGAAACCCTGTGCTACAGTTACCCATCACTTGCGCTTAGTAAGCCCAGAAATCAGGCCAATTTAATATTCACAACACTTGATTAAAGCAGATTGCCGCATGAACAAGTACTTGGTGAAAGTAAAACGGGATATTTATCCAGAATAAACTACTCCGTTAATGCTGTTCTCATACTCATTATACAGAAAAATTCACCGAGCTATTGGAAATCCTGAAAACTTTCGTATCTGGTCCAAATTAATGGAACGCTATATGGTCATACCCAGTTACACGATTAGAGTTGATCCGTCACTTGGAGGTCATATTATCATTCTGTGCATTATTTTGAGCCTGGAACGGATATTATTTTTGCTACTGATACGTTTATTTTAGCGTCACGACTTCCTCTTCCTGACAAAAGTACTTTTTGTTTGTGCCATTCTACTTTGTTTGAAGAGCATGTCAACAGCAGCAGCAATTAGTCTAATGGACTTTACACAGCTCTTCATGTACGCCATAGTACTTACATTATTCTACTTAACCAGTTTTAAATCTATGCTTGTTTTAACCGATATCTGCCACAACTTTGTGCAAACCCTTAAACCTTCGTGTTCTCTACTTGAAGGAACGTAAATATTTACTGGATGGTAAACCCTCCCAAAATAGAAACTATTACTGAAGATACTTGTTTGGGTCTTAACAAGTTTGAAAGCTTACTTGGAATCCTTAAACCTTCTACTTTTTTCCAACAACAGCAATGGGAAAGCTGGGAATTACAAGAGTCGTGTAGCCTAAAGCTGTTCCACACTTCATTACGCCCAAAAAGAATCACTTTTTTGCCCAACATAATACACTGTATAGGCTCCAACTCAAATTACACAATAGAACGATGTTAAAGAATGTGAAAATGTAGTCCTGTTCCAGTGTATTAAAAAAACAACCTACAAAAAACAGTGTTTCCGAAGCGAAAACGATTTTTTAATATGCAAGTGTACCTTGTCTTATAGCTTATCATTTTGAAGAGACGCATGCCAAACATGAAGGGAGCTGTGTGTGAATAGCTCTTCAAAAATATGCACAATTTGCCAAACCAGCCTACACAAACCGAATTCCGTTCCACTACACGGGCGAATTCTTAAGAATTCAATTCATTTTTTAAAGCAAATCCGTTGCGAATGCTTATAAAACAGAAAAATGAATGTACATATCTTCGTCATCATATTTTCCAACTTAAATGTTATACATCTCTCTGGCGAAAGCGGAAAAATAGGAACGGACGGAAGTTAAAATTTTACGACTTTTTGTGAAAAAAAAGGTTCCAAAATACGTTTCTGCGACAAAAGTTACAATCCAATATTAAAGAGATGTGATTTTATTAATGTGAGTGACGAAACGAGGGACTTACATTATTTCCGTCAGAGAGTATCATAATATGGCTTCAAAATATTTAACTAAAATCTGTTTCTAGCTAGGTTGCGTCTTAGGTTGTACACAAAATAGTTTCGAAGAACTGAAAGTTAACTTGTACTACTATTTTTGTCTTGTCAAGCCTTGCCCCATACTGCAGCAAAGTTCACATGTTGAACAACGTGATATCATAATAGGAAAACCTAAAAGGATATATTATTCTTGAAAACATCTTCCAGGCTTCATTTCAGCTTTCCCTGAGTGTTTTCAAACTTTCCCTCTGACACACTCACGCGTGTCAGATTATAACTACATACTTCTGAGAAGTATTTTTTTCCCATATACTGGGTTAAGTTCTCGCTAAGATAACTCTTCTGCATAATATAGTCGATGAAATTGAAATATGGTAATCTCAGGAATATTTGTGTAAAAATCACGTTAACCTATGCCCAATCCCTTTTTCCAATTCAGGGATTCGTTTTCTTTTTATGGAGACATTATGTATGGATTCGTCACTCGTAAAGCATAGAGCTGACGAAACTAATTGTTTCTCTTGTGTCTTATTTGTTTTTAATGGTATGTGTATGAACAAGTTTTGATGTTTCTCTTACTTTCTATTCTCATTTTAGAGGATCTCAAGTTTGAGCCAATTACTGCAGAGAGTTTGAGAGCTGAAAAGGGATTTGCGAAAGCTACCAAGAAACAGCAAAAGGAGCTGGAAGCTATGAGAAAACGCCATCATAAGGAGCGAGTTGTTATTCAGAAACAACAATGTGTCGCTATTGAGAAGCTTGTCAAAGGGAAACAGTAAGTTTACAAAACAGCTTTTACTAACTTTATTGCTTGCTTCAAGAACAACACGGCTGGATGGAGCTTCCTAGTTGTAATGTCTTTTCGCATCACTGACGTAAGGTGCTTGGGGCACACTAAATTTTTGCAGGAGGCATTTCTTTTATTTTTAAGGCTGACGTGGTATTTTCAGTACAAGGTCCACCGGCAAGCTGGTTTTGGTGCAGTATGAATGAGTTCACATAGCAAACGCGTGAAAGTTGTTATTGGACCAGAAAGTGGGCAGGAGATGGAATGAGAAATGAGTTTGAGTAAATAGAAGAATAAATTTTTGACTAGTTCCCTTCCTTCCTACCTCTCTGTTTTCTCAAATATTAATGAAAAAAATGAAACATGGCAGGTGGCTGAGAATATTGGGAAATTTACGAGGTTATCCTTCAACTCGGGTTTTATTATTTGCGGCCCCGGAATGACTCTTGGGTAGGCATTGTGGTGAAAGCCGTTTAGGTCAGAGAGCTTGGCCGCCGGGAAATGCTAAGACTGACTAGAGCTTTTGAGAAATCTAATATGAAACAGTTTCGTAATAAAATGCTCCAAATACTAGATACAGAAAAGTTGCCACACTTGTAAATAGCCCTGAATCATGTATGTCACATACACATAAGTTTTTTTTTAAAGAAACGGTAATAAACATGACTGCGTTTTGAGAAATAAACTAAGATTCTCATAACTCATGCAAGCCAAGCGTACGATATTAATCAGAAGCTAGGTTCTCTCAGTTGATGATGCCTACATGAAATTTGAACATAATCGGCTTCAGAATAATAAATGAGGATGAAGACGATAGTCATCTACTCCTAAAAAGTTACGTACGATAGGTACAAAATAAACCTTTTGTATTAGTGACGACACAAGATCACTTTTCACTAGTCCATATTGAGGAAATAGCAAAGGCCTACTTCATTTCGAGGCTTTAATTTCTCCTCTCAAAGGGAATAATAAAAATATCATTATCATCATATTGCTTATCCCAAAATAAAGGCTAAGATTTTGTTGAATCCATGTCTGTCAATGTAGCAAAAATAATTTACTGTAAGTACCCGAAATGGCGCTGCTGCTTTTTAACCTTGGCCAGTTTCTTAAAAAAGAAATGTATCGCGAGAGCACAGTAAACAATTTTAATCACGAAGATGTGTTCCAATAATATATTTGCTCTTCTCGATTATGTTGGGGTAGGCGAGAATACCAAACCATCAAGAAAGCCTCAAATGCGGCTAATACTAGCTATCAATAAATTGAAGAGCAAGGCTAATTCATTAACGTAATTGCCTCATAAAGATTTACGACGGAGGTCGAATGGCGACTGGAAATACTAGAAGCGATGATAGTGTAAGCTAAAATGCTGGAGAGTAAAAAAGGAAGTTGGAAGTCTCATGATGATAGTACTAAAGTTTACCGATTCGCAATGATGTTATCTTCCTGTCACATCGGCTTTTTATAGCAGACACACTCATATTATATTAAGCTCTCATTCCCATTCTTGTTCTGTACAATTTGAACTTTCTCCGAGAGAAAGTTAAGAGCTTTTCGTAGAATATGAGGGAATAACAAGTTTAACAAGTTGACAACTATTGAAGTTTAGAGACAACCAAAATTCAAAGATTTCCCTGAAGTAATAAGGCTTAAATCCTCCGTTTTAAACCTTTTATAACGACGATGTAGAATATATATAAGTTAATATATGTAGAACGTTACGTACCAATGTATATTTCTTGTAATTATCATGATATATATGCATGAAAGACTCCACTAATCTTTTGCTGAAGTTGAAGAAGTTTTCCAATTTGAAAGTATTATATTATGCTTTACGACTCGTAATAAAGCTTTCCCAATAGTATATGATTTTCAATTAAACCCAGTAAAACTTTTCCATCACTTGGCAAAGATTGACAAAGATACAATCGATAAATATTGCAGGTGAGAAACTCATTTAGCACGAGTTTAATGTGTTTTTAACTATCAGCTCATATAAAATTAGTTCCATCCAGAGACGCAATGAACCAATGTACTGAGCATTTGCTTGATTAAAGCTGTTGAAACCCCATTAAAACGATCATTTTGTGTATATTTTCAGAAACAACGATGTCGTAAACGATCCCTTAGTTCGGAAGCTGGTAGCTGAGCAAACACGGCAGTGGACAGAAATGAGTGAAAGGCATAGACGTGAGGAGTGGGAATGCATGAAAACTCATTTGCAAGCCCAAGAGGAAATCCTTAAGAAGCTCATGGAGGTCAACCAGCAAAATCAAATGAAGCAGTTGGACGCGAAGCATGATAGGTATGTCAATTAAGCGCAGCATTATTAATCAATTAAAGGTAATCTTATAAAAACAGTCTTTACAAGATTCGACCAAGCAAAAGCTACGATATTTTTGCACTAGCGGAATATTTTCACTTCAACATTTGACATTATACTTCGGTGAAATTGGAGATTGGAGTAAGGGGGGATTTCCTGCACACGTACAGGGTGGTTCATAAACATCGCGCCAGTAATACCTAACTTATAAAATATATAATTTGTATGCATAAATGTTGCGATATTTATGTACCACCCTGTAAGTTAGGATGTAGGCGTGAATGTATTAATTCTCGCGATGCGTTTTATCAGTTCTATATTATGTTTAAACAAACATCAGCAGTCTGAGAACGTTGTAAAAGTTAATTGGTTTTTAGTGTAACTTTTTCCTCCATACTGTCGTTAAACTGTTTTTTAGGGAGAACAAGGAGATGAGAGCTAAGCAAGCAAAAATCTCAGTAGAGACAGCCAAGGAGGTTACTAGCGACAAGACGTTGCGAAATAAAGCTGAAAAGGAGCGTCGTCTCAGAGAAAAGAATCAAAATAATACGAAGAAATTTATTGAGGAGAGAAAGCAGGCTGCTGTGAAGCACGACAAGGAGAAAGAAAAACTCAAAAAGCTTCACGAGAAACAATTGGAAGAGCTGACGAGAGACATTCAGTCGGTAAGTGATGATGACACTGCTGCTATATAAATATGGCCATTATGGAAATCAGAATATCATTTCTGTACATTATGGTTTGCGTATTATTGGGAAGAAATTGTGTAGTAGTGTGTATACGTCATATATTGTCTGTCCAAAACTTTTTAGTCTCTGATTAGAGTAGTAATGTTGACAGCTTTTTTTATTTAGTTGCCTTTCATTAAGTTCCAGTTTTCGTAGAACTTTCTGGGCACTGCATACTCAAGTTTTTTGAAGGCTCACATTTTTTTGCGCCGGAATAAAAAGTAGTCACATTTTTGCAAACAATCACTTAATTAATTCTGTAATGTTCGTATAATGATGCACTATATGCCAAATCACAGATTTTTTTAAAAAATCAGCTTCTAATCTTAAAAGGGAAATTATTTTAGAATAATTTTATAACTTCCTCGGCTTCAATAATAATTATGAAACTTCGCGCAACTTTCTCTTTTATGCCAAACCTTTGAAAACAAAATGCTGTTGGAGGGGACTTGGTGATTACCTGATTCTTTTCGATTCACTGACCAGAGTGATATTCGCGTATAAATGCAGATGACAGTAAAAGTTAAATGAGCTTTTATTTCTTCTCGTACGCCCTTGTGTGTGACTACTTCCATACGTTTTAAACAAATATACGTAAGCTTTCTCCCAAACACAGAACGAAATCTGGACCTCCTTTTTTTGTGGCAGTGTGCAATGATCCAGTTTTATGTCAGTGGTTTTCTATTTTTCTCTCTCGTAACTATCTTTACATTCTTTTGTCCTAATCTTGCGTTACCCCAACCTTTACCATCTTTTGTCTCTTCGTCTCTTTGTCTTTTCTCTCATCTTATACTGACTTGAACATAATTTGCTAACAGGTTAACTATTTAATGACAAAGGCAATTTGATGCAACTGGTTTGTCAATATAAATGTTGTTTTTTTCTTGTTTCTTTTTTGTAGTCATTTGCTACCATCAACCTTGCCGAAAATGCCAAATCAAATGATCCATAAATTTTGTACAGTTATGCGGTACCTTGTATTCCTACAGTAAAACAAAAAAACCAAGTTTACAAAACATGTAATCTATTTATATAGAACCTACTCTCTCATTTGTGTTACATTGTATCAGTTTGTTACATAAATGTTTTACAGCGCACTACTATACATCTCTATATATTTATACGATACAATCATGTACCTAATGTAAATGTCTTTTCGACTATATCTCGCTGTAACAATATATGGTAACTTTATTTATCATAAATTACATAACCCCTTAATGACTTACCAAAAAAACTCTATCTACCCTGAGATTATGTAATTTTCCAAATCAACATTACATACTAAAGGTAAATCTTCCGTAAAACTGTAGACGTATAAACAACCCTCTGCACCTTACAGTATCATTAATATGTGTGGATCGTTGTGGCGTTACTGATAAGTTTGAATTAAAGCTATTTAAACACTCACTTCCCCTGCTCCGATGACTAAACCGGTTCGCATTCCCTTCGTTGTAAAAAAAGAAAGTTTTTGATAATAGCATTGCAGTTTTAGAATGGCTGCGTTAGTACTTGAATGAGTACCTGCTACTATTAGTTTAAATATTCTCAGTTTCAATGCTGCAGTTCTAATGGTGCCCGTAGGATTCTACTCTAACGGTTTTGCTCAAGTGAAAGCTGGCGTTTGTGGCAAATATTGAAGCATTATTGTTGGGACTTGAAGTGATTGAAATTATTATCTTGCGTGTACTATTCCTGCTGTTAAAGTACTTTACTTGAGATGGAGAAAGAGACGTGAGGGCGCACAAGAACATTTTAGCGCATGTGTTATATACACTTACTTATTACGTACAGCGACAAAAAATAGAAGATAATAGTTATCAAGTTTTGCTAAACTGGTATACGAATAGATACAATGTGTTTCTTCGCCCAACCAGAATAAATCTTCACAATCTCCAGTTAGTTCTGTGACCGTACATGATGAAAACTATTGGATCAATTTACCGTAGTTAAAGAAGGACATTATATGTAGTGACAGTGACACAGTATTCAGCATTAACTCAAATACACGTAGGCTTGTTCTTACCAGATTTTTGTAAGGCAAGCGTGAATCGACGTACACCGATAGTTGGTTTAGAATATTCTGCATTGCTTTTCTGTATGAAACTCCTTTATTCCGGAAAGGACCGCTTCTTACCTGATTTATTGTTGACTATGATGTAGGTTTTTAGAGCAATCATATTTTTTTTGTTTTTATTATTTGATTATGTTACTGCATTGAATATTATTGTCGTCCTTTTAGAAGCACAGTTTACGTATACATTTTTGAAGCGTGTATCTAAATAACTTGTAGCTCCCGAATTATTTTTTTTTTCATTTTACATACACCTTCTGTGACAGATGGTCTTTTGATAGCTCGCTAAACCAATTCAGTTTTGTGTTTATGATTTGAATTTAAATAAAAATAATCTTTTATACTATTGATTGTCACACAGGCTATTGAAATGTACAAAAACGAGGAGGTCGAGTATGGACTGTCAGCAAAGTCAGAATTCTTCGTCTGATAACCGGTGAAAGTTCGCTATCCTGATTTATGAGAAGTGCAATATATATAAAAAAATGAGAGAATGCGGATTTTTCCCCCAGAAGTTGTGTAGAGTTCAGATAGACGTGATTGTTTGTTCTGTATGTGGAGTGTAACGTTTGTGATACATTTTATGAGAATGAAAATGGGAGTGAATGGTATTTCTGTCGATTTCTATAGAGCGATGTAGCAAAATGCTATTATCATATTTCATGTCTCAATCCGACCAAATCCAGTTAAGAGAAAACTAGCATAATATATATATATAAAAAAAAGAAATTCCGATGATATTAATGTACATGAATTGCATTCAGTTTTTCGTCGAGTACCGTTTATTCTTGCTTAAAGAATCTCTGAAAATGGAGAAAATAAAGTACCAGAGAACTGCTGGTCTGTCTTCTGGACAAAACAAAATCTACAAAATTCTTATCGGCCTTTTTCATCACGTTTTCATCCAGTCCAAACTAAACGATTCAAAATAATGATATAAATACTGCAGAAATCCATGGGGGTTTCATCAGCGTGCATGGCACAGCTGGGTCCTTAAGCGTGTTTAGGACTTCATGTTTAAAATGTCATTTTTGAGAATGCACGGACGAAGAAAATTTATATCTGTAGGTTACTTGTCTCGTATAAATGTTACTCTTGTTGGATAAGAGAAATAATAGATTGTAAAGAATTTTTTTTCAGGTAGGCATATTTCTTCAAAGAAATTGTCTCGTGCAGGATCTAGAACCAACGAAAACTGTACAGCCGAATAGCTTAATGAGTAAAACCCTTGGATTTACTATAATATTCAGCATTATAGCATTTCTAAGAAGTACAATCAACAAGTCAGTATGTCAGGAGAGGAGAGAGAACATATTTCAAGAAAATCGTACATGGAGAAAGTTATGCTTTTAAAAATATTGCATTCTGCATTTCCATTTTTAATAGTATTTCCAAAGTTCTTTCGTAATATACAAATGAAATTTACATTATCACTGCTAAAACTCGTATATTTCATACTTAATGACCTGTATTTTAATACTATTATATCTAGAATAGTTTTGAACTTGGAAAGTCATATACGAGTGAGTGAAAAAAGTTTTCAGCTTGTGATTTTTGAGAGAAACTGGATTTTCGCTGTTTTCCATTAAATCGGAGCACGGGAATGTTTTTTTTAGCTTAGCACCAAACCGCACGAGGAAACTCTCGTGAATTAAAGTAAATTCAAAATATAACTTTGAATATATTGGTCATCGTCTATATAATTGGAATTTGGATCCTTTGACCCCAAATTCACTAATACTATAATCCAAGGTCCATTAAAACCCCGTTTAGGTATCTAGAGAAAAGTTATTTAAACTTTAAAAGTATTGATCGTGAAAATGACTGATTGAGATAATATGCCCGCACTGTACAAAAATGCTATCCCCATAAAAAAACACGCGAAGAGATTTTTTTTTTCGGTGACAGGTCACTCCGCGAAATGATTTTACCATTGTAACAAAAGAAATTATCATTTTTTAAATAAATTACAAATTGGATGGTAGAGATTATTTTATGGGTACGTCTTTTGACTTTTAAATGGACAAGCATAAGTGTTATTGATCTCATGTGCATAATTGGAGAATAATTTTTGGTTCTTCAAATATGTACCACTAAAACAGAAATCTTGTCCAAAATTATTTCGTTACGTTACACAAAATAAAAAATACTTTGGTCGACTCCAAGTTCTCAACGGTCCAATCCATCCCATGAAATGCCTGCTATGAAGAAAGGAATTTTGACACGATACGTTTCAGAGTATTAAAAATAAAGATTGGTTTGTCTGGTGTCGGTGTCATCACTGGTATCATTATTTTACAGTCTGAAGAGAAAGAAAATGTGAAGATTGTTTGTATTTAGTGCTAAAAAAATGATGGAAGACAAAACGTTTATATTTAACTTCGACGCGAAATGAATGTTTAATGAAATGTAGTTTCATAGGATCCAGGATATTATTCCGATAACGAAAAGTTCTATTCTAATTAATGCTAGCATTACGGTGTCCTACTTGAAATTAATTTTTTGGATATAAGTTGAAAACAGTTTTAAATAGATCCGTAGAGTTATTCTTACTAGATCGTCATTTCTTCAAATTTCACACAACCATGTACTTCCAAGAATTTGCCAAAAAAATTGTAAACGTTTACTATCGAGTAATGTGCAGATGCAAATTCACTTTAGCACGATATCCTGTAATATTCGTCAAAATTATTAGAGCCAAAAAGTGATTTATGGAGAGGTATAACCACTTTTCCTGTCTAGGAAAAGAACTATGAAATGTAATTTTTATCATTTAAGAGGGATTTTGTATGGATGGGTGAAACTGTGTATGGATCCCACTCGTCAATACTTTAATGAGGTTCTTTGCTAGTCAGCCATTTATAATGTATTATTTGTATGTTGTATGTTAGCATCGTTGTATGTAAGTTCGCAATACCTTGCAGGGTACTGATTTTTTTATAAGCAATGTCTCAGGCTTGCTTACATTTTTTTGGGTAACAATTCGTTTAAAATATTTTCAAACTTTTGAATCAAAGTAGATGTAATTTAGCGGTGATGCAGTCTGTATACTTTGTTGGAATCAGTAAAGGTTCAAAAAATAAAGGTCACTTGAGTTATACCATCGAAAAATGTCCTTTCACAATTTGACTTTATTTCTTTCATAAGAACTGTCATCTTAGATAGTTTTTTTTAGTGTAACCTACCGTATTTCCGTTAAATGCATCATTCTTCATTTCAAATATACCTTATAATAAACTTACGAACTAGGCGTAACGCGAAAAAAATATTTTTGCAGGAGCATCGTCATTTTTCTTTACAGTATTTCAATTTGAAGACAATCTGGACGGCTGAAAGTTTCAATAAACCACACTTAAAGTATTTCATACACATTTTTGAACATCACGAATCGCTTGAACAGTTTAAATTGTAAGATTATTTTTACATGTCACATAATTCTTTTCTTTTTTTCGTATTGACAGCGAGTTTGCATTTTGGTGATTTGATTGTTGGAGGAATGTGTTTAGTCTAATTTTCATAGTTTTCTTTATCAAGAGTAAATATACCATTTTTTTTAAAGTATTAAAAGAAATATTTCAATACGTTACAAACATGTAATGGTACATTTTCGTTAATGTCGATGCTCTTTGAACTTTTTCCAGCATTTATTACATACGTACATTTTCTACTCAAGGCTGAGTTTCTAATAAGTCACACGTAAACTCCTCGTAATTGGCATCCCGTAACGTTCGCAGTATACTACTAACAGATTTATACAGTGGAAGCCGGATTACAATCCTAAAATTAATACTTACAGTTTAAGTAGTTCGTTGCTCAGAACATGGTATCCTGTCACAATGTAATTAATCTTCAGTTGTAAATTTCATCTTACGCAAAGGAGGCATCAAAAGAAAAAAAAATTAATATTATTCTACTATACCAAACGAAAGAACAAAGGTTACACACATAATATTTCCTTCCTAGCTACTTTTTCATTGACCGGATTCTTTTAAACTGTAGCCTGGAATGCTACAACAAAGAACTGTTTCACAAAATATACCATATTTTTCACAGAAAAGATGCTATAATTGCGAGCTGCCACTCGGATTACTAGAAAGTTGCTTTTAGTGAAAAAAAATACTTAGTTCGGGATATGATTAGTGTCAATCTCCATTAAGGCAAAGAATGGAGATCAGTCAGTCAACGATACAAACCTTCTTACAAAAACAAAAAATACATATAAGCTTCTAGCTTTCATCAACCTTGTAAATAGAAAGCATCTAAAATAATAATTGTCAAACTGATAGAACCATACAGTAGGAGAAAAAAAAATTGTCAGCCTTTTGTTCACAAAACATAATATTGGTTTAACTAGCAATATTATAGGTGTGTTCCTATAAGTAGAGTTTTTTTTCCGGTTGGGTTAGTTGACGTGCGATGCATTGAGTCAGCATGAAGGTCATCATGATAGAGACTATCATATAAATTGGATTTTCTCATTAGTGATTTGGCATTCCGAGCATAGACCTGTTTAGGTTTTGCATCAACGGAATAAGCACAGAGGGTGGTCCGGCTTCTCGAAGGAAAGGATGTTGTAGGAGTTCTGCAGCAGTCGCTCGTTGCGTAGGATCGCGGACAAGCATTCGCTCCAAAAAGCCGATCAGCCTGGTAGAAACCTAAAATTTAAGGAAAACACCAGTCCATTCGTTAGTTACACATGTCCAACAAAAGGAACAAGAAAGCGTGGTCACATTAATATGTGGCACCAAAAATGCAATTACGTTTTGGCATGACCAGAATTCAATAAGATGCTTAATTGTAAGGTTTCATTGTTCCTGTGAAATAAATATCACGAGGAAGAGAATGTGTCAACTGGCGCTTTTGGAAGACCCATCTAATGACAAAAGATTGCTATACATTACAAACTAATAATTTCCTTCGTCAAGTCCACGTATTCATGGCCAGCAACGATCTCAAATATTTTGTGTAAAAACCCATAAAACATTTTCCAAACCACAGCTTCTAGAGCGTGCATGTCATTAGGGACGCGCACAAATGATAATTTCATGGGCGCGCCTGTATTTTGTTCATAGGAAACAATAACGCAGTAAAAATCAGAGCGTTATAGGGTGTTCTTTCACCTACGTGGTATCCTAGTCTCTGACTGCCTATGCTAATGTGCCACCTAATCATACCGAGCGAGCTGGCTTTACACAAACAAAAATCCTAATGAAAATGCATGACATGCTATAACAAATATCTGGCTCTTCCAGTTCTCCATTGATGTCATTTACCTTATGAGTATTTTTCAGTTTGGGTGGTGGCATGTCACGGATTCTTCGTCATGGCTTGTAGAGGAGGTTCGTTGAAAAATGGAGGCTCACCGTCTACCATTTCTATCACCATTATACCCAAACTCCAAATATCAACTTCGGTCCCATACGGCAGCCTTGAGATTACTTCAGGACTCATCCAATATGGCGTGCCTACGAGTGACTTCCTCTTGGGCAACTCTTGTTGAAACTTGTGCACAGAAACCAAAATCTGACAGCTTTACCTGTTTTAAAAGCATTAAAGGATACAAATTAGCATACATAGTTGTTAACATCGTATAAAACCGTTTCAAACCACGCACAAACAAAAAAAACATGACAATGCGACAAAAAAAAGCAGGTCCAACTCTGATCACATTCTCTCATTACTTCATTAGCTCATTAAATTATGTCGAACGAATAGACATACAAGTTGAGTACATTGACGTGTAGGTATTTTAAATTTTTTTCATAGAAATCAAAACTCACCCGTCCATCTGCAGCTAGCAAGATAGAATCGCTCTTGATGTCTCGGTGGATAACCCCTTGATTTTAAAAACGAAATACAATTTAAAAAAAGGTTAATATAACAGTTGTCAATGTCAAGCAATTAAGATTCACACATGAAATAAGAAGGAATTTTTCATACCTTGGGAATGTAAATATGCTAAAGCTTTCAAACACTGTTTACACACAGTTGCAATTTGCTCCTCGTCCATTCTTGCATGCGTCACGATATCCGTCAACGCACCTCCCTCTAGGTATTCCATCACAACCCAGAGCTCGTCTTCCACGAGGAAACTGTCGTACATTTCGACAATGTTCGGATGATGGTAATCTCGCATTATCACCACCTCAAGAAGGAAAAAAAAGATGATAATTATGGAAATTTCGTTCATTTTCCCTACTCATTCAAGTAACAGTAATAAAGCATGTGAATGAATGAATTACTTCGTTTCTCACGATGCTTTATCAGATACTGGCATTTTATGCATAGGCCATATAAGCCATTTTGTTGGCTATTGATAAAGATGCCAGGATCATTAAACTATTATCTTACATCTTTTAAGAACTAATAGGTTGAATGTTATATTTTGAACGAATCTCATGATAAAAATATAATAACAAACTCTCTTATTCCTAACTAAAGTTTTAAAATTTTGTATCTTATTTTCTCAGCTAACCTCGTTGAACAAGAGCTCTCGTCGCTGTTGCTTTCTTAGGTCCATTTTCTTCACTGCCACTTGCTTACGCGTACCCTGGTCGGTAGCAATACACACGATTCCGGTAGACCCCTCTCCAATTTTGATAAAGTTTTCCAGGTTCTCTCGTGGATCGCCTGGACTAACGACCATTTGAAGAGCAGCACGGAACTGTAACATAATCAGTTATAATTATTGCACACAACAATAATATATTATTTTCCATAAATATTTTCATTACTTCAAGTCTTGTCTCAAGTCAAGTAATTTTTTTATCCTTTCTATTATCATTTCTCTCTCATATGGATTATAAACTTACATTTGTAAATTTATCTGATCTGCAGTAAATAATAAATAATAATAATAATAATTAAACAAAGGATGTCTAACCTGTTCATGAGTAAGGCGATGCTGTTCCGGTTGGTGTGGAGGCTGGGGAGGGTGTGATTGGGAGGGAGGTTGAGGAGAAGGTTTAGGAGGTAACTGACCAGGAGGTGGCGGATGCGGCTTTTGATTTTGGTTGTGATCTGTAGCAGGAGTAAAGTGAGGCGCGGATTTGACAAGAGGTGGTGGAGGAGGATGGTGTGTAGGAGGCATACTACTGCTTCCTGGAGGAAGAAATTGTTGTTTACTATTTGGCTGTGAGGGGAACTGCGTGTGCATGATTGTATTCGAACTTGTGCTTTGAATGGGGGATGGCTGGCCAGTGCTGACACTTGTTCCTGTAGTCCCACTGGTACTCGTCGCACTTCCCCCTGAACTGATTGACATGTGAGCGGTTGCAGTAGGACTTTGCTGAGGGAACCGATTGTTACTGAAGCTATTTGCGGACATGGACATTGGAAGAGTAGATGGAGGATGAGCAGCTCCCGTTGTCGAACCTGAGGAAGGACTTTGGCGAGGAAACGGTACTGGAGCTGGTCCAACGTGTTGGCTCATGGCACCCGGGAAACTTGTACTAGAGCTCAAGTTTGAGTGATGTGGCGGTGGCACTGGTTGGAGAGGATGACTAATACTAGGGTTAAGGCTTACATGATTGCCATGATTTATTCCGTTTCCGTTGCTGTTCATGTGATTCCATGATGAGCTTCCAGAGCCAGACGATGGCAGAGAAGGCGATGGACCATGTCCATTAACTGTTGGTGGATTTTGATGGCTTGACGAGCCATTCCATTGATGATGCTTAATTGGTGGCTGCGGAGGAAGTTGAGTTGAAGGGAAACGGTTGTAGCTGTTAATTGCTCCTGCATTGCTTGTGCTATTTAGCGGCCCGTTTATTGAACCTTTGGTAGCTATGAAGGGAAGTAGAGCTTGGCAGGGGTACTGGACCGGGACCAATTGGGGATGGTTCCTATAAAAGATTGGCGAGTAAACATGTTCATGATATTAATAAGATTCATTATTTGAGCAATAGAAGCACTAGCAGCCCAGAAGAAAGATTTCCCAAGCGAAAGTGAAAGCTAAGTTGAAAAATATTTTATGATTTAAGCAACTCAGAAACCAACCACACGCTTACAGAAAAAAAACTTCCATGATTTTAATGCACGTACATCGTACTGAATCAATTATCTTGGGCATAGGTTTCTTGCGCATCCCGACAAATATTTTAACATCTGCGTCACTTATCTCCTGACACTTGACAGTGCCCAACTGAAACATAATATTGTGTTCCACGCCCTAATTTGCCATAGTTAGTACAGCTCTGATTCTGACAGAGCTGTTGTGAAGATTTTCGTATGTGCGTCTCATAAAATTGAAAACGCAAGGAATGCATGGCTAGCCTTTTTTGTTTGCTCGTTAGTCAAATTTTTTTACATGATCTTCATTCGTATTACCTTCTTGGTTGCTTTCTTTCTTACATCAAACCTCAACCTTACTTCGCTATAACTTCCGAACAGGAAAAATATAATTTTTTGCATATATCGGCCTGATGGTAGGAAAAAGAACCGAAATTATGTGCCTTAAATATTTTGATTTGTTTGAAGCATCGAATATCATCGCAATATGAGTCCTGTCGGGTTATGAATTATGGATGACATTACATGCTTTCCTCTTGAGGGAGGAGTATTGACGAATGGAAATATTTATGTAGTTTGATCCTGCACAGAAACATTACAATGCAGAGTAAAATTTGTTAGACCGAATTCATATGGTGAATATTTCTATTGTTTCAATGCAAACAAAATTCAAATGAAATTGGCCAAGACCTTACTATGTAATATATACACTACATTCTCTTGGAATTCTCTCAACAGCATACGGATGTGATCCGTTATGAAACTACATATTCGCCAATCTCTTTGTGCAGGAATGTCTGCGTACCTACCAGACTCATTTATTACAGCTCTTGTAAAATTACTAGCCTGAAAAATTGGATGCTCAAAGATTGTAATATTATTATGAGGGATATTTCGGTAAAGACTATAACCTCGCCGAGAAAACAAGTTACCTCTCTGATCGATGCATTATAAAAGCATCAAAGCATATTATAACCTTTCCTCCTTTACTCTTTTGCAATAAAGTCATTATTTTTTATACTGAAACATTTTTTCGGTTGATGAGACTCTAAAGCCTAGGATATACTTTTTCTTGTCTTCTCTTCTCACCTGTGTTGCAGCTCGACAAGGTGAATCATTATAATATTTTGTACTCTTATTGATTGTTGCTCGTACAGAGGAAAGCGGTAGGAGAGATGAACACGAAACTGAAGACGAGAGTGGGGTTGCGGTTACTGAACCAAACGCAGTTTGCTTCTGCACAAATGCTAAAAAGTTGGAGTCATGATTATGAGCAGCACTGCGGTTTGCCATTCCTGCTCCCGCTGCTGCTGCTGCTGTCTTGGCAAAAGCCAGAGATGAGTATGACGATGATAATGCTGCAGGATTTTTAACGGGAGGGGCGAAACTGGCAGAAGCTATCAAGACATTTGGTGGTGCAGTTGGGATGCCTTGTCGGTTGTAACTGCGAAGATGATGCTGGCGACTTGTTGGATGATGAAAAATGTTTAACTGACGATGGTGAGGAAGGTAGTAGTGTTGAGGATGCAAATGACCATGTGGTGGGGCTATTGCGGCTGAGGATGTCAAATTGTTGTGTCGTTCAGATAGCAAAGACAGCATCGTCATCGACGACGGTACTTGACTTGGTAATTGCATTGGTGGCTTCTGCACACGCATACAATACAGTAAGTAGGCATATGAGTTTTATGCAAATGTATGATTATTTGATGATGACCAACGAATATTAGTACTACTCATAATAATATATTAAGTTATGAAACTGGTTGCCCTCAGTTCATGTTTTTTCTTTGGTTTTGTTGTAACGGGCAAAATAAGGTGGATCTTTTAGACATGTCTTATAAAAAGGGAAAAGCTCTAAGACGTGCAGGGCTTTAAGTATGAATCTTGCATTGTTACAAAAAAACGGGGTATCGTTTGCCAAAAGTTCGCTACAGGGGTTACAGTTATCTCTCATAGAAAAACAACCAAATAAATGCTCATACAAGGATCTGTCGTGAAGTAAAAATGACAGGAATCTACAAAAATAAACATATCATTGCAACGTTGCTAAATTTGTAGACAAATTTGCATTTGAACCATTCACGTATTTGCCATAAAGATAAATATGGCAAATTGCATGCTGAGGGATTGCAAAACCTACGCTTATCAATATCATATTACACAGCAGCGGCACATGCAATTACATAATATGTACCTGTAGTAAAAATGATGCTGATAAATATAATTATAATCAAGAGCACTTTTTACTCTATTAGTCTTTCACATAAGCAACCAAAAAAACAGGCAAAACTATTGATCTGGGTGAAAATATGGATGATTTTTGTTTGTAAATTTTGCAATCTTTACGATTACAATACAAGCATGGAAGTATGGAAGAACGATAAGAAATATCAGTTTAAGAAAGTTTACTGTAAAGCAACGACAGACGTGTAAATTAGCTTCAACGTGGACCATACCAGGATAAAAGGTGTATGAAACGAACAGGAAAGCTCATAAAAGAGAAATTTAAAATGCAAATTTAAAATTTGCTTACGTTTTCTGCGACACTGCTAAGAATATTGGAGGGTGGCACTGGTGAATGAGGATCAACTTGTCGACTACCCGCATGGTGCGGGTAGAATCCTGCATTGGAGTTTGTATGATGGTGATGATTGTTGGCTTGGTGTGAAACACCGTTACTCGGTGCTGCCGGATTGAATCCATGTGCTGGAGGGAAACCGGTACCGCTACTTTGTGAATGACGAGGATCCTCTTCGGGCACAGATGGTGGTATTCGGAAGTTTTTCCGGAGTTGTGGAGGTGTAGAGGAGCGAAGAGAGTTGGATCGTGCCACGTTGGATGTTTTGGGAATGCCTACGGCAGCGGTTGCTGCAACAAGTCTCCCTCCTTCTCCACGGACAACTGTCTGCAAAAGCGATAAAAAAAAGGTTGAAATGTCAGTTTAGGGATGAAACGTTCATAACATCATTTCAAATCTTAAAACTATCTGCAAACGGACTAATGAGAAAAGAATATCCAAAAATACTTCATAGCCTTACCTTCAATGTCTAAAATTTCCGTATTTGTAATCTCTGATGGATCGACCAGAGGTAGGGGCCGATTCGTACTCTTCAAAATTTGGTTTCCTCCAACTATGCTCGCCCATTGGGGCGGCAAACCGATAAATTCCCCTTTATTCTTGTCATATCCGGTGTGAACACGATGTTCAAAGTTGGTCGGCTTACTGATCAACACTTTCTTCTTCTTTTTCCCAAACATGTTGAGTCCGTTGGCTTGTTAAGATGTCAGGCTTATCCGACTTCGCCTAGTTCCCTTCTGATTCGACAATTTTACACAATTTTATCACATTTCATAAGCCCAAATTTCTTTTCACGTTCTTAAGAACTTTTAATACCTTTGTAACATCTCTTTTCAACCATTTTTTAGGTTGTCACACAACTCAAGGTAAACTAGTTCTAGTTCTTAATGCAGGCTTTGGTGCATTCACAATAAGACAAAATCCTCTTTAAATCCAAAATCATGCAAAAAAAAGACGTTTCTCCACGTTGAATTCCTTATTTCATTATTCACCACTTGTCACACATTTCCAGTGCAAAAAAAAAATAATTGAAACTACTGGAATGGTTTTCATTTACCACAGACATACACACGCGAGCACTAATTGCCAGTGTCAAATTTTAATCATTTTTTCTCTCTCTCTCTCAAACGTTGATAAAACTTCCGAGGCAAAGTCTCGCAACACAACACCATCAATCACAGTTCTTATGATAACGCACAATAATCAGACTGTTTACGATGCATAAAAAGATTGAAACTTTATAAACAATCGTCTATTTACACACGCACTTCCTCGAGCCGCACGAGCTCAAACGAAAAGGTTATCAGGAAGTGTTATCGGTTCTTCTGTCAGCTCCGCTCCAACAGTTCATCATCTACACCATCTCAGATATTTGTTTTCAGCTCCTCTTGAAAAATAAAACTTGCACTGACACAAATGACAAATACGCATAAAATCTACATGTCAGCATTTATAGTTGATATCATAAATGTAAAAGTAGATTGTTCTTGCAATTAGCGTTTGCATTTACTGGCACCAGTTAGGACGGATCGTAGTAAACACTAATTTTATTGCTTGATACAAAGTTTTGCCCAAAAAACCACCGACAAAACTTACATACGTACAACTGAACAAAAATATGTCTGTGTTCAACATTTCTACGCACTTAGTCACAACAACATTTAAAAATCATGATTTTCCTGGTTAGCACTTTTCTTGTATGAGAATTTAAGCTCTCGTGTAGTTTTCTTTAAACAAGATATCCCAAGGCCCATAAAAAATTGCAATACTCAACCGTGCATAATGTGATTTATATTGTTAAACATTCAACATTATCTCGTGCTCTCTTGTCACCAAAAAAATTGTCTCATTGCCAGGTTTGATGTCTGCAAACTTATACTCTTGAGCTCATACAGCGTGACTGTCAAACGGATATGCCTTTGTGTCTCTATTCAACTTGTTTCTTTCTTCCTTTAGGAATGAACTGTATTGATATGTTACGAACTTTTAGAATTACATTTTGCTAGATTAGATATATATTTTTTCTCCTGAGACGCAGAACAAATATAAAAAAATTATTATTTCAATACTGTCACCAAATGGAATAGCAATTCACAAAAACTGTTTATCACAAAACTGACAGTAATCTAATACGACTGGGTGGATCACACAGACAAATACAAAAAAACTTGTTTCTTTTGCACCACGTTGTTGGGTACCACTTCCCCTACTCCTGTACTCTGCCAATTGAAACCATAATTGAAGAACGTATAGCTTTTTGACCCGCTGCAATATCACAAGTTATTAGAAATAAAAACTATCAACGAAGATATAACAACAATTAAGATTCACATTTTTTTTTCTTCAAAATAATAGTATTCACTTGCACTGCTTTATTATTAGCAATATAAGGCCAGTTGCACTTCCTGAACAAAAAAACAAATCTGTATTCCATTTACCGTCACGTTATTCTACGACTGATATGCAATCAAACGATAAGACTATTAAATCAATAAAAAACGATCACTCCGTCGAAAAGATAACAAACACAAGCTTTTGTATATACTATTTTCGTGTCTTGTGCACTCCCTCGTTATCTGCCATTCTGCAACTGCCAAGATTCTTCAGAGGTGACACAAGTCCAAAACAAAAAAAAAACAAGAAATGCTCTTAAAGTATCATTGCCGAATTAAACTAAACAATAATATAAATAAAAAGAAACAAAATACACAGAGAAAACTTTATTTATCAGACACTATCCATCGGCCGAATCACAGGGAATGCGTATATCCTCTTATACTAGAAATATCTTACAAGAAAAAAAAAGCAAAAAAATGGGCAGGAATTCTGTTCTTTTTTCAGGAGTCAGGAACAGCTCTTATAACCACATAGGCAAGGTTGTTTGTTGCAAGCAAAGTGGTAGTAATAACATGTTATATCACTCTCTAATATTATTATCCCGTCAGAGTAGTCTCTGGCTTTTCGAAAGGTGTATTGCCTGCATATCTGAAAGGAATATGAAAAAGGATGAAAGAATCGTGCTGGGCTATAAGCACAAGCACCTTATTCTCATGCACGGCTTTACTCTCTCACCGTTTGGGTCCGTGCTATTCTCCAAAATGATTTTAGACGAAAAAAAAAAACAAAATAGTAAGTGGATAGCCAGGTTTTTTTTTGAGTATAGAAGGTTATATCGGTATGTACATAAGAAGCCTTTTTTTGTATTTTCATATACGATATGCTTTGTTGTTCTAAAATGTATTGGGTTTTTATTATGGACGGAAGGAACGGTCCGTGTTATTTCATGCTCCACAAGAGGTGTACAGGTAGAATATAATGGATATGATTTTCTAATAATCCAGACGAATAAAAAAAAGGTATTTCAATGTATAACTAGATACATCTATAAGTCAAAAAGTAGCGTCTTTTTTTTCTCCCCATATAACTCTGTGTACCGACTGATTCAACTTTACAACAGAAAAAAACAGTGTAAGCATGTTGTCCACTACTTTACTTATCGTTTTCGAACGCTCTGCCGAACAATAAAGAGACAACTAGAGAGATATTTATTTTACACCTTACCTGTATGCGTCCAGCATATTTTTTATGAGACTGTCTTATTCTTTTTACTGCTTATTACTTATAAATTTATATGCGTAATACATACATATATGTATTGTATTTTTGTTTCATTCCAGTTTTTCAACAATATAAAGCAGAGACGTTGAAGATTCTTGCACTTGTGCATGGTTTTTTTTCTACTCAGTTTGAACATTGCACAGATTGTAGTTGCGGCAGAATGTTCTATGAACCCAAAGTCGTTCTTTTTCAATCACTTGAGTTTTTCAAGAGTTACTACAACTTACTATGACTTAAGTTTTTAGCCAACAGTCAGAGCAGTCCATCTTATTTAGAATGATGAGCATGCATATAATTGATGCGTGTAAAATTCTTGGAGCAAAATCTATAAGACCAGTGTGTGTACGTGTGTGTGTGTAATAAGTATGCGTATGTAATCTGAAACTTGAAACAAAAAATTATACAGATTTTTTCTAGCAGATTGCCAGTCCCATTTTTGTGGTGTATGCAAACGTAATCCCTTGTCAAGATGTAAGAATGCAGATTACATTTTGCGAATGCTGTAACATAAAAAATATACATGCTAATGAGTAATGATGAGTCTCGTCTCGACGAAGGATTTTAGATTTTTTTGGCATTTTTACGAAATGAAGTAAGTTTTTTTTTCTTTTAAACAGAAGAGTAGATTAATTCATCCCTGAACACAGTACTACAGCGAGCAAACAAATAATACAGCTACACCTACAAGAAATTACATGAAATTTTAGGCGCAAAATGGGATGGGAAATGAGAGCTCTGAGCGTGCTTTGCCTTGAAGCGAACATGCAAATTAAGACCAAGACCTAACGAATTCAATGTTGAATTTTTGTGTGTTATGTGTTGCAAGTTTGTTTATTTATATGATGAGCTGTACTACTGACTAATTAAATTCTCAATGATCGCTCAACACCAAAATGTTTTGAAACAGTTTTGCAACAATTTTTTTTACGAAGGATGTAAATTTAGTATAATAATTTTTATATAATCCAGAGATACTTATATACATATACATAACTGCAATGGGCAGCGCAGTGAGAATCAATTTTAACACTTTAAAAAACATTCTCATGAAAAAGAATACAACACGCAAAGGTTTTGGTTCACCGAAAAGGACACAGGTTTTTTGTTGAGTTTTTTGAATGAGTAAAGAATTAATGAAATATGATATTCAAAGGATAAGAGTTAAATTTGAACCCTTTCTTTACACCCACCTGCCAGCAAAGTTTTAAAAACGAAGATGTATGCATTTTACTCTCAAGTTTTGCTTGGTTGCATGTTTTTTTGAGTTTGCCTAAGATATTACTGTTGTGTATGTACATCGAAGTTTTTTTTTATTTCATTAAACTTCCATGAAAAAATATGACGTTAGTTTTGTTTCAATATTTTTGTCGTGGTGGCACAGGTGTACGACTTGGGAAAGGCGTCACCTGTGAAAAAACAGGAAAAGGGTACAGCCCCTCCGTGCAACATCCAGTTTTACTACTAAGCTTTACGAGTTACGACATGCGAAAGGAAGGGTGAAGTGTTTCTCAAGGGAGCATTTTTTTTGGCTAAGGTTTTACCTGTTCTACCCACTTGTACTACGCTACAGCCTAGACAAACCGAACTTTTTTTTTAATGAGTCAATAAAAATCCCCCCCCCTTTCCTTTGTACCAGGTAGTGATATTATGTTTACGTGCATTTGTATCCGTTTTCACCCTCTTGCAAAAATACAGTTTTTTGTGATAAAAACACCAAAAAAAAATTCATATGAAAATTAGGTAATGTTGTGTTTTACTGGTGTCGTAACTGGTACAACTAGGTAGCAAACTTAGTTTGGTCTGGTGGCTACTTGAAGTTCACAAGTTTCTTTTTCATTAGTCACACAAAATGAAGACATTTTTTACACCAAAAAGGTAGGAATTTGTGCTTTTCTTCCAGTTATTAGACAATTAGCGATTGTATCTAATATGACTTGTGGGAAATACGCAATTAGCGAAAATTTCAGCCAGGTTTCTTCTATGTTCATCTATAAATCGTAATACTGCTAAAAAATATATACTCAGAGACGCAGTTTTACTAATAGCAATTTCCTATTTACATACAATTCTATTTTGAAGAGCGAAAAGTTTACTACAAAAACTTTGTTTACATGAGTTTACCCACAACTCCCATTACTCTTGTCGTATTAGTTTTATCTCCTTTGATTTAGTTCCATCTTCCATCCATTCGGCCAACTCATTCCGAACCATGAAATCCAACTCGCTGTCGTTTTTTGAGCCCAACTCTAGCTGGAGCTTTGTGCTCAGCTTCAGCTCGACCGAGAGCCACACTCGGTCCATCTCTCTCGTCTCAAACCTTATCCATTCTACTTACTGTTCTCATTTTGGATCTATCCTGGCACTCTATCCAGCACACATTGTTATCCAGCTGTAGCATATGCTGTCATTTTCCACGTGGCTTTTGTACAACCCGTTTTTGTACACTCAGCTCAAGTACACTCCGCATTTTTGTGCCTCTTCT
>VICI01000459.1:0-37977 GCA_019593645.1 Akabosia matsudoensis | reverse complement strand
AAATATGATAAAAATGATGATAAGATTGAAATAATAAACCTTCTTACAGATAAGGAGTGACGAGGGGCTTATCAGTCGCAGGAAACTTAACGAGACTGTCCGTTAAAAAAAAGTAAACAATAAACGGACAACAACACAACGTGTTTCTAACAAATCACTGCGCTGCTTTGTGAGCAACGTGTTCAGACGGCCGTCTCCTCAAGGACAAGTAATGTTGGGTGTCCAAAAGTGTTTCTAGTGTTTTTATAAACCTGTTTTTTTTTCTTCCTCCAGCGCTCAACATTAACTGAGTCGGACAAAGCATCTGGCCAATGTATTCTTTTAACAATCAAAGACCGCGTTCCAAAACCAAAGCTTCTTTTTTTTACATACTTTGTGGCCGGTTGCTTTTTTTCTTCAAATAAATGCATGCAAATTGAAAAAAAAAACGAATTAATGCATTTTATGCAGATTTTTCAATGCGGTAGGTCGTCGAGTTCAGGAAAACCTTTTAGCACCATCCACAGTAATATTGGACCCAACGTTCGATCGAATTTCGAGAATTTTCATAGAGGGGGCACGATATACAGGCAGAGATGTCCAAATCGCGCTTATTCAAATTAGAAAGATCAATTCGCCTTTGGCCATATTTCACGATTTATATGAGTATTTCAAACACAAATACTGTGGAAAGAAAATCTCGAAACATTCTCGAATCTACTGGAAAATTCGGCATTGGCTAGGGCCAAACATTCCGTCCAATTTTGCAACAGTTTGCAATTATGAAGTCTGATCAAGCTCTAACATAGGTAGTTTACATTGTCGTAATGGGGGAATCAGTGCATTGACACACTTTAGCCGCTAGCACGGCTGGACCAGACATTTTTTTTCGTTTTTCACACCTCCTGGTCAGGACACGTTGCCAATGAGTTAATTCAGCCGTTGCAAGGTTCAAAATTTTCCTGGGAAAGTGTTCGTATTCCGATAAAGCGAGCAAATATACCGTTGCTGCAGCATGATCACATACATTTTACATTGGAAATGCATACTCATACTTCAAGGAGTTTCAAGCCCGTCGTAACCGGAATACGACCAAAACATTAGATGCACTCAAACCTACTAGTTTTCGTGTTCATTTGGAAAAATCTCTTTACACAAATTTACATGGCTTTCTCTGCTCTTTTATGGAGTTTTTCGAGTAAAAAGTTCCTTGGCTGCTCCCGGGCAATCTCTAAAGGAGGCTTTGGATTTGTATCTTGAATTTTAAGCCGGGAAACGAAAAACAACTCCGATCAATAATTTAATAGATTTTGATTGTTATTGTTACTATTTTCGATTTTTGGCAATTCGAAATTCAAGCAAATATTTCGCTATGCTCGTTTGCAGCGGTAAAACCAGTATTACATATTATGCCGTTTGTGTAGCAGATTTCTTGAAAAGGGGTTAACTTTTGGGCCCTTATTCTATTCAGCGATTATTTATTTATATTTTGCAAGTCTGACATTTATGCGTTTGTCTGTCCGTCCGTCTATCTTTGGAGACTCGAAAGGCCGTGTACTTTAACCGCTTTGTACTTAACTTGGTACAGTCATATTTTAAGTCACTGGCGAGAACCTTATTTATTTTCAGCCCAATCGGTCAAACCGAAGAACTGGGGTCAAGGGTCCGCTTTTTTTGTTTGCACATTACAGACATGGGGTGGCGAGTGATATATCATTTGATAGCTCTAAGCTCTCTTTAACTGGTTTTCTACCCGATTCCTTAACTGATTGTTGACAATGATTCTTTTGTGAGCTTTTCCATTTTTTTCTAAAATTTCTTTTCTCATTTGCATTCAGCTTCTTCAGTATAGCTGCGGCTGAACAGGTTTCCTTCCGAATATCTCGATTCTTCAAAATTCCCTGAAGTAACCTGAAAATGGCTTTTCTACTCAGTTTTTATGATTCGTCCCTGGGAAATTGTCCATAAATAATCAATGCCAAATTTTTCATTTTCAATGGTTTATTGTTGCTGACCTAGCAATGTACGATTATCACCGCCAGTTTTGTTTACACTTCAGCTAGCTCGCGTTTGGCGTTCCACAAGCAACTCTTAACCTCTGCCAGACATGTACTATAACTTTTTATTTTTATCGTTTTCAGCAGTTCACTGTTTTATTATTCTATCTACTTGATTCGATGCTCAATGAAGTTGCTAAAATAAAGCTTTATTTTACAACTTTCTTCTATTTCCTTTTTAAGACTTATCCTAATTCCTCCCTTGAGTTTACGGTTGATTGATTATGATACATAGATGGAACATTAAAAATGAGGAATCCCGAAAAGGTTATGGAACACAAAACGTTTCGGTTGGTCTTATCTTGCGGCTATTGTTTGTTGAAGGCGAAAACAATTGTCTTGGATAGAAAGTAACATATGAATATCAAAATAATACACGATGAAAGAAGTTTCCATGGAAAATCAAGCAAGCGCACAGTTTCAGGTATGTGAGAAAAAAATGCCCTGGTTTCTTTACTTACTGCTTTCTTTCATCCGATTGTCACCTCAGTTCGAGGCAATAAGCCATTATATATTATATACAGTATATAAAGTTTCAATACGTTTTTTTTACATTTGTGTAGCAATAATTATTTTGCCTACACATATTTCTTGATATGCGTACTTGTCAATTAAATTTGTGAAAACGATTGTGATACAGCTAAATCCAACTGAATTGTTTGTTTGCTTGAAATAGTCAAAACTCTTTCTTGTGGTGGCTATTTTTATTCAGTCAATTCCGTGAAATACACATGACTGAATGCCCGGCCACAACTGAGTTAACAATATAATGTCTATGCGTCTACAACGTAAACATATATAGTTCTTTTTTTACATGGGACATGGTCGATGCCAGATTACGTCAAGCACGGATTTTGCATCATAAGGAACTGCCTACTATGTATTGTTCATAACGATACTCCATGACCAAGATCTCAGCATGGAGCCACGAGTATGGACCTTTTGTGACGAAAGCCCACAAAATTGTCGAAAAGATAGAAGGATCTGCTAATACTGTCAACATTTTTTACGTACATCGTAGAAATGATTGCTTGGGAAGGATCAATGACCCAAGTCTGATGCTTTAAGACAGATTGGTCTTATGATACAAATACCCTTTTCGGAAGAAAAACTGTAAGAAAAACTTCACAAATATTATGCAACAATGCTCTGTGGTTTATTATTCTGAAATAATAATACATGTTGATTCTACACAGATGAGAAAAGAATGACAGGATGAGAAAAGTTGCAGATTCAATATTGGAGAACAAACGCTTTTTTCAACTGATGAGTTCTGTATTGATGAATGACGAAGGAGATAAGCATCGAAAAGAAAATTATGCTTATCAAGTATTTTTTATGTGATCATATTATAGCCAAACTAGTGATAGACAGAATAGCACATACATGTCAAGCACGTCAGTTACAGAAATAGTTTAAGATGAACGGTTACCCAGAGAATACCACTAATTTACTTCACATAGAGCAAGCCGTACGTACGTCGTTTTTTGACAGTTTCCAATTTCGAGCGACAGAACAGCCGGATTGATCAGAGAAGCTACAAATCTGCCAGAGGCAAACTGCCAAAACTGTGCTCTCAAATAAACTTTAAATTATATATTACCTCCAGGACGTAAGGCTAACTTAGAATCCTGCACTGTACAGCACATAACTGCTATTAACTTCGCTTGAGCAGAATTTCATTTTTCTTGACTCAATAAGGCTCTTCCTGACACTTGGATTTTGAATGAGCTACGTATGAATGAAATGAACTGTAGACAGACAAAAACATGTCACGTTTTAAGATGCATGATGCATGTATATCTTAGGAAATAAAGGAGTACCTGTGGATTGAGCCGAATGAAACAACTCGAGCAAAAACTTTCTTTAGAACCTCTGAGGACTTAAAACGGATCAACTAACACTAAAATAACCCTGGACGTGAAAACTTTTAGTTCATGCTTTTCAGGATAGTACTTCATTTTTATAAAAAACGTGTTCAATTCTTCCACAAGGGAGTAATATATTCCAATTTGATATGTAACACATCGTAAAATCACCATTTAACATAACAAAGCAAAAAAAATCATCAATTATTCGCAACAATTGGTTGGTACCAGAACAGAGTATTTGCTGACATAAAAGTTCCATGGTTCAGACAGTTAAGTCATTATTTATCGTCCATGCAGGTATGTTGCGGTTTCTATTACAAAGGAAAGAACATGAGGTCATATTCAGTCCTTCATACCCAGTTCGGCGATCATCTTCGGTACTACAATAGGATGATACTCTATTTGTGGCACACAGTTGATATCTCGAATTGTTCATTTGCAAACACGTCATACAATCTTTACACATTAGAGCCAAGTGGTGTCACTGTCAACGGCTTCTATTCGCCTCGCAGAAAACATGCTAAATTACCTATGCATACTTAAAATACAAGAACAACGATAGTCCGTATTTGATTGTCAATATTAAAAAGGGATTCACAGCTTTGATAGATTACCTTATATTATGCTACGAAAGCATTTAAAGACTAATATTTATTGTTAAAACTCAACAAAATACTCAATTATGCACGCAATACAGTGTCTTGAAAAGCTCTTTGTTATCAAACCTACCACAAGGAAATGACGAAAGCGGACAAAAGAACTTAACACTTTCTGATAGATATGAACCATGTTATAACATGCTGCACAGATGACAGATACGATAAGCTGTTATTAAGACGATTCCGATAATTTACATGCAGTTACCACAGATAGCGTCAAGATTTTTGTTCCATACTACTCCAGCAATTGCAGGTGAATTGTCGATGACTTTTTTAACTTCCGCACTGTCATCAGAAACCAAGTTTCAAATAAGATAAAAACATCCGCGTGTGTTTAAATAAAAAGGAGAGTCTTTTCTATTCGTTAGACAATTATAAGATTTTAGCAATTCATAGAAATGGGTAAACCAGAGTAATTTATGTGAGCATAACTTTCACATTTCCGCGGAAGTTTAGAGCACGCTTGTAAGTGGACGTGGTCGTTTTAAAGAAGCTTTAGATTGGGGATAAAAGTTCAGAACGGTATGCGATGTTTGTTACTAATGACGATGACGACAAATGAATTGAGCGACTACGGAAAGAAATAGCGTGCCATGAGATGAATGACTTTTGCCAATCATAATACTTTCGCACGCATACTAGCTGCGTCACGTACTGCGAAATGAGCACTAACCATAACCTAGCTAGGCACACATATGCCTACCTACCCTTGACGGAAAATGCTGATATGCAGCGTAAATCTTCAACGCTTTTGATTTTCTTCTTTAGCAGCACGTAATGCGCTTATGCGAATCTTTTCATTCATAACTCGTCCATCGTCTACAGAATCTTCGTACAACTACAACATATAATTTGGTAATTGTTTACATAGGTAGTCAAATTTTAAATGTATTCTGATGTGTATTAAAAAGCAGCCATAGGAAAATAATTCATAATTTTTAGGTACTTTCATTAGCCTTAATATTACTTACTTATCGCCGCTCGTTTTCACCTTTCTTGATTGGATTTCATTAAAATCCTTGTCGAAATACTTAGTACACACTTTGCGTATGTGGTGGACCAGGAAATTCACAGAAAATCTATATGGTGTATAGCCAAGAAAAAATATCAAGACTTGACAATAATATGCAACTCATCTGTCATACGTATTGATTCGAAAATAAAGTCGATCGATAATGGATTAAAAAGAGACCGTGCCTTTGATGTAACCCATTCTCCATTGATCTCATAACACCGCAAATATTTGCCATAAAGTTTGTTTATATTTAATCCCCGTATTGTTATCACACATGCAATGTCAACCACCCCAAAGAATAAGTCCTCCTGGTTTTAATAGAATAATTCAACCGTTGGAACTATTTTCCGGTGATATCAAACGTAGCATAGACTGATTTCCAGTCGCATATTCGCTTAGAAAAGGTTCGCAGGTTTCATTTCGTGGAAACTTGGTTTTGGAGTAATTCTTGCATTAAAACAATCCATATAATTTTGAACTGGGTTTTGAAGCATATGTTCAGATATTATTTTACATGCGGAAACTCTGCAGGTACCTTTCGTCTTGATTGGGGAATAAACCTAAATGACTTTCTTTTCCAAACCCAGCTAGTTTTTATTTTAAATCAACAGTAAACGTTCAAATAAACTGTTGAGTTAACGTTCCACAAGAGGCAATCCTACTACTACTTATCTTTATCGACTGCAATTCCGTGAAACTTGTCTTTTTTATTACAAACAGTGCACCATCCTGAATCTTTGTGCACTGCACACTTCCAGGCCATTTCCTAAACCAATTGCTGTATGGTGCCGTGATACAACCGCACTGCCAAAAAACTTGCTTCGCCCACTCAACTCCATGTTGCAATAAGTTACTTATCGAGCTTTTCTGCATAATAGTCACATTTACTGAATAATCTTTTTAGCAAGTTAGACAATAGTAAGCGTGTCGGTTGCAAGATCCTTTGGCGAACGAACACACACAGCCTGGCTTTTAGGCGAATGTTTATTATCAAACTAACATTTATTACTTGCTTCTCATGTTCCCGTTGGAACAGTCTGATATTGTCTGCACTATCTTTCATCACGACTAGCTTTATTCATAAAAACTTTGCCGTAGCGAGAAATAATAATGAAAAAGAAACTCTAGCAAGTCAGCAATGTTTCAACTATGCTTAAATTTTATATGCATAACAATTTTGGTGATTCTGTTGCATATAGACGAAAAACGGTAATGCTCGATCTGATATCATCTTGAGGAAGAGATGAAAAAACGTATAATTGGAGGAACCTTCGTACAAATCTGAGTTTGGGTAAGGCTGTCAACACATGCAATGCTTCATAAAAGAACTATCTCAAATGAACAATGAAATGAGCATTGCTCTAAGACTACTGTTGGATAACAAGCACGTCAAACCACTTAGAAGCGCCCCAACAAAGATAATCGAAATATCACGTCGTGTAGTTACTTGAGCGAGTTTCAGATAGAACCAAGGGATAAAAGCTAGGAAGTTAAAAATGCACATAAGAAAACTAAAGATGCTTGCTTATTACCAGATACAAGAGTAAGTTTACTTTACGACTCATCGACGAACGATAATGCATTTAGACATTCTGCTCTTGGCTGAATTTTAAACACAATTAAAAACGCAACGAATAGATGGGTAGAAGGCTGAAAGGAAATGAAAACAGAAGATGAGATACCTCGAAAGTGATTTCGTCTGCTTTGAAGCTTGCACAGGGCTAATTAAAACATGGCAAAAATGTAAATTTGCCAGGCAACATAATCATTTTCGTTTGCCTGAGTGAGTAAACGAAGCGTTCTTTTTAATGGTTACTTTATGTACTTTCAAGGGATAAGAATCTTATGTGGTTCAAAAAAAACTGTAACTGACAGAGTAAAAAAAGTTATGCCACATAACAAGCACACTTAGGCGTTGAATTGTGCAATGCAGTGTTGAGCTTGCATATTACTCTTTGTCTTAACTAATCCTACATGGCAATTAAAATCTCTTCCAGAGCCTTTTAATTTCCGTTTAATTTGTGTACAAAAAAGAATGAGGGTTTATTCCGAAACACACTTCTTCCCTAAAATTCAGAACTATTTGATGGCTTACGTAATAATGAATTCGTGACTCTCTTTTTGGCTTCAATGAAATGTAATAGAAAGGAATGAAGCTGTAAATAAGAATTGCAGATCATCAATATCAATATAGCGGACAGACCGAAGAAACTCAAATTGAACAAAAGACCGTTAAAGGCAGAGCAGCATCAAAAAAATCGCTGATCGGAACGTCTTTGCAATGAATAGATGATTATGATCTAAAAGTATTTAGTAGACCATATGCCTCACACTTACATAAGACCTGCAAGTATTCATGTGATTTATGACTGATTTTTCATTGGGCTTCTTTCTTACTTTTTATACGTAGTACGTAGCTTAAAATAAGTTCCCAGGTGTTACGATGTAATTTTGCTCATAGTTAATTATCTTTACGGTACGTATTCTTATTATGAGGCAGTCGTGAACTTCATGATCAGGCATCACAAAATCAATTTCAAAATGGTGTTTCAAATAAAGGTAAATAGTTAATGTCTATTCCAGTGTTTGAGATGATGCTTTTAAATATTTTACAGAAAGCAATACCTTAACTGAAGTTAAAGCCACTGTCAGTAGTAGAGAATGAATCAATCATATAATTTTAAGTCAATGCAGCAAGCATGCGGGGAAAAATCCAAACCCATAGGGTTCAGATGAAATTTTCAATTTAAAGTTTTGTTATCTATCACGTTCATTTTTTTAGAACGGAGAATAGCCAGTTCTCCTCAAACTCAAATCATTTGAATAAAATCACTTTTTACCATATTATGTAGTTGACAAATTGTTCATTATATGGACGATATTGACTGCAACACTGATTGGATGAAACGTTCATTTCTGTATCAATCGATTCAAATCAGTTTTACCCTGTCCAGTCATGTCATAAGAAAAATACGAGTCACTGAAAAAATGAATGCTGGCTTTTCCATCTCTGAATTCGTTTGCGTCATTACCATTTCTACAAGTGATTTCACCAACGCCGTAGCCAAAAAATACAAATCAGCATCAATCTAATAGACTTTTTTGCAAATCCATTGCATTTTACAATCAACACGGAGGAATGCAATTTGTGGTGTGGTTATTAATCACAGTCAATGCCAGTAAACAGGGAAATAACCAGTCACCAGTAGTCGTACCCAGCCAAGAAGAGAAAAATAATATATCTAGGTTTACATCCTAAATCCTGACTAAAAAAATTTGTTCATGATGTTGGGTGATGTCGTAATTCTTATAAAAACAAGAGCTATAATATTGTTAATGCATTGTTATCCTGCATTTTTATGCATGGAGTTGTTACTAATGCTCATCATGCACATGGGTAGGGTAGGTAAATGCAAAAGAAAACCATGGTAAAAAATGATCAGCACCTATATAATCAATAATTTATACCATACACTTCCCAAATATGCCTTTTTATGTACTCTAGATTATGATTCTAGAAGGAATATTTTTTTACCACAGAAAACACTGACAATTCGGTAATATTTTTCTCTCTAAATTTTTTCAATGTCTTCGAATCCTAGGATTTAAAAGGCATTTTACAATCATCTAGATTCTGACCATGGAATTTCGTCATTTTTACGTCGAAAATTTGCTCCGAATTCTCCTCTGTCTTAAGTGAAACCGATCGTGTTACAGCGTGAAATCCGTTAACAGACATCTTCCCAAAATAAAAAAATACACACGAATAAACTCAAAAGCCAGTGCTGTCAAAACCATTTGTCGCTCTGAAGCGAAGAAAAATTCGTATCGAATTTAAATATCTTGGAAATCTGCACCACAATGATTGTAAGTAGAGTTATTTATAGTAAGTAAAAACTTATAAGTGACTTGTTGTCCACTCCAAACATATCTCCTCATCAAACGCACTCTGTCTTTTGGTTTACAACTATACATAAGGAAAAAACAAAATGAATGGCCATCCAACAACATTAACTTGAAATAGATCAAATTATAAAAGATCCTTTTATGACAAGATCAATCTTTAATAACACACCACGTCCCACATTGAAAACTAAACTGTGATTATATTCGTAAGCATTGATTTTAATTTTAACAAAATTACAAGTATATACATTACGGAAAATGTTTCATCTGCCTTGTACCTAAACCGTCTTCGTCTTTCATAGTTTTTATAATGAAAAGAGCAAAAAAGTAGTATATCATCAGTGCATTCACGCTGAATTTAAAATACCTAATCGCATCATTCAGTACAAAGAAAAACATTTCGATGAGGATGGTCTGTGGTGGTGACGATTGAAGCATGGAGCCATGTTACGTATTCGATGAAGACTTGATCACAGTGGAGAACACCACGAAATGACATAAATATTTAAGCAATCAACAAGAACCTATTCGAAGTAGACAAAAGTGAGAAGAAAGTGCAATTTAAAATAACTTGCTGGGCTAATCATAAAAACTGTTTTTCCCATGTTTATAAAGATGAGGTATTCATCTACAAAATTCACTATGGAATTGATCAATCGTGTTGTTCTCAATTATAGATCCAAGCTCAATATTTGACACAAGTGTTGATGAGTGAACTTTTAAAAGTATAGCTTTTATATAAAAATAATATATTGTCAATTGTATATGTATTAACAACTCTCTCGTTTTCAACTAAATTGCACTTATGCTTAAGACGATGCTACTCCGGCTTTTTTTCTGTTTCCTCCGCATTTCTGTATACTGTTTATTTCCGTGATAATATGTTTTTTAATGTGTGGAGTAACTTTTGAATGCCTATCATTTATATTCTGTGGCTCCGTTTCATTGCCGATGAACTGAGGCATGCCCAATAGCTGCTTTTTGTGGAGTTGGAAATCTTTGGAATCATGGAATCCAATTGAATGTACATGTTGCATGACAAAACAGCAGTGGCGTCAGGGTACAAGATTACCAACAAGCCCTATCTTGAATATAAGTGCTGCCTATTGCCGTTAACAGTGTTATAACTATTACACATTACTTTTTCTCACATTCATTTTACCAGTTTCTGCAAATGGACTAGGTGTGTACACAGTACATTTTATTTCCTTTTTCAATGCGATATCAAGTGAAAATCACAGCTTGAGATGCATAAAATGGAGGAAAAAAGAACAGTTTTACTTGAAGAGAAAAGGCTTAAAAATGACTCAACATTTTCTGTTACCGAAGGATTCTTTTTATTAAAGTTATTTACTTTCATTCCACTAGCTCAGTCCACTAGGTTTTCAAACCACTAGCTGAGTCGTAAATGTTACGGACATTTTTTCTTCGTATAAAAACCAAATGAATATTCTACCGGAACCCGATATCCATAACCACGCCACGTGAGGTTTCCCAAAGACTTTCATACAGGAAAAATTATGCATCATCTTTGGAGTCAAATTTCTCTGCGAAAGACATATCGACCAAAGCCAAAAGAAAATTTATGTCAAAAGGTTGTATACTAAATTCAAGAAAAAAGTCATTTTTGACTTTTTCCATGGCGAAGCATGGAAATTTGGTGTAAAAATGTAAAATGCAAAAACGCCGTCACGTTGTTCGATTTGTACTCTCAGAATTTTGTTTTCAGTCCAGCGAACGACAAGTTGCGTTACAACCAACACGATTCTCACAACATGCAGGGCCTTTTCTAATACTAAGATCGAGCCATAAGCTGGTTTTAATTAGTAGGAAAATTGTGATAAGAGCTCAGTTAGTCCAGCATATCGCTCTATGTTCTGCCGAAAGAAAATCGTACGGAACTCATAAATTTAGGCTTGCTTTAGTGAAACTATGGTCAAATTTGAAGACGAAAAAAGCCACAATTGTTTATAACACACATGCATACACAACAAACAAGACAATGAACAAGAAACTTTTGAATTTTGGGTGATTTATGAGTTCGTAAATGCGCGGCGAAAGGGCTTTTACATTTACTGTTTACGTGGTGCCATACTTTTTTTATGAATTTACAGTCTTTTTCCCTATTTTTCCAACTTTGAGCTTTTAGACGGTACAACCTCAATGGATGCAGTATTGATTTAAACTGTGTTGCTTCCACATCCATGTGTACTAACAAAATTCTAGCAAAACATTACTTGACTCCTTTAGATCCAAATTACCCAGGACATTTCTTTCAAATGCAGAAATCCAAATTCAGAAAATAATCCATTTGTAAGATAAATGTTGTTTTTATTGAAATGAAAGCTTCTGTAGTAAATTTATGTAATTGAACACAAAGGCTACCTAAGTTCATAATTCTTTACTATGCTCATCTGTACAAGAACTGAAATTGCATGAATTCGACCGGTGGCTTTCGGCGTGGGAGGTAACATGTAAACCATAATTTACAAATATATCATCAGCCTTTTGAAACTCATCCGTCTTTTTCGTTCCCCTTGAACACACTTCCAAAAAAAAAACCTCCAACAAGAAATCGGTTTTAGATTAAATAATTCAATTCCCATTTCAATTCAACCCACCATCTTACATATTTTAACGTTAAGTTCAGGTGAAACTCTTAACCGGAAACATCTAAAATAAACTAGATATCCTATATATTTTTCTTGGCCATCTGGCAACTTTTTCTATCTCCGTGACAGACCTTCAATTGAAACGAGTCTCTTGGTAATACTTCGAAACGCATCTTGAACAACCCAAGAATGAACATTGAACACCAGCCACCCGAAATGCCACCACTTAAAAGTTTCTCTCGTTATTTTTTGCTACACCTTTATAATAATTTTATATTTGTAAACCCAAACTAAACTCCAAACAACACCTTGTTGTCATGCATGTACAAACTTTGTTTAATACTATCCATATTTTCAACAAAACTTGTGGTGACAAATGGAAAACTTTTGAGACATCCCCGAATACATATATTAATATTTTGGGGGGGGGGGGGTTCTCCTCCAAACTAGCCGATTGCAAAACATCTGCTCACAAAACCATGAAAGTATTTTCATTTTTAAGAAAACTTTCTTAAACTTTCGCATAGGAACACATTTTTCTGGTAAAATTAACATAGAAGCTAACTTGTCGGCTTGTTTTGAGTGAATGCAACCTGGGAAATATATTTCGAACCTAAAAACCATCACTCCTCTAAATCTTGCATACCCTGAAGAAAATGAATTTTTAACTGAGTTGCTCTCTCTCTCTCTCACTCCGTACATAACACTAAGTTCATTTATTATTACTACTGTGAAGTGTACCCACTCCGAACTACTCCTCATTCATATTATTCATAACGATCAACTCTTATAGTGTCATAGCCATTCCAGCGATTACCCAACTTGCACTCCCGCCCACCACCACCATCCCATACAATTTATCATTTCCACGATCTTTCGTCAGAGTACACACCGTTGTCATGGGGAAATTGAAAATGAGGTGAAGAAGACACTTCACTCACCAACGTAATTCCCCTTGTAAAAAAATAATAACCTTCTCCTTTTCTGGTTCAACATGGAAATTTCCTGCTACAAATAGCTGTCGCATTTATATATCATACGGTTTTATTCAATACCCTACGATAGCTAACGTAAAAAACATTTATGACGAGTAAGATCGGGACTGAATATTTATAAGATGGAAACAATAAAATGACGGCATACACATCTCATTTCCTATGCATGAGAATATGTGTGAAGGAAGCTGTGTCTTTGTAGAATATGTAATTTCCATCCTGCCTTGCATAATACATAATAGTAGGTCTGAGAGTACCAAAAATACATACTTCAGAAAATAAACAATACCTACGGTTAAACAAGCGGTTTTGTTCATACTCCCACACACATTAACACTCTCGCGCCTTCAATTTCAGTCGCGTTTTTATGGGACAATTTATTAGTCATGACAAATCAAACCGTTGATTGTGCAAACGTTTTTTTCTTTCACCATTCATATGCAAATGGACTTTCACTACACACCACTGGAAGTCACTTTCCGTGCAGCTGCAACGCACATAGAAAATAGTCTCTCCGGACCAACTCAAGAATAATCCATTCTTGCGCAGCAAATCAGTGTTGAAATTTGAAGGCGAAACGGTCTGGAACATTAGGCAGTTTTACTTGCACATCTGAAACTAGCGATAAGTTGTAAATGCGATGGTATGCTTTTCATTTGAACTTGCTTATATTCATAAGCACACCTTTTTAAACCCGCACAGAAGTTTAACCATGTCACCATTCTGAAAATTCATCAGGCTTGAAGTATGCACACGTAACAACAAAGTAAACAGAAACGCTAACCATAATCACTTTTTTTTTTGCTGCTCGTCGTCTCGCTTGTATAACAAGTCATTCCGTAAATGAATGGTTTTAAAAGGAAAATTTTATTTTATTGTTAGGGTTTTTGATAACGCGCAATACCCTTCTACAGCAACAAAACTTTATTTTAGACGCTGCTCCTACAAAAAATTCACTTTTCAAAAACCTCAACTTTCATTCTTCACAAAAAACAACTCTGTATTTGTATTTTTGTTTGTATAATTAGTTCGCACATAAAAAAAAAACACTGATATGCTTCGTTACCCGACCTGATATGTGCAAATGAAAGGTTTATTATTGCTTAAAACAGAAAAAAGGCTAACATCGAGGGTGCATTGCAGAGCGGAAAAAAATAGTAAAGGTGCACTGTAATTAAATTTGAGTTTAGTTGCATTTTAAAAGTTAGTCAGTAGGAGCACACAACATGTCTCTTGTACACCTTTTTACTTTTTTTGTAAAATAAATCTAGGTTAAAATTCCTACATGATAAAAATTTCTTACTAAAACAATAATTGCGCGTTTTCCTCATGAAAACGTCTTAAAGTTTAGTCTTGTTGCGGTACATCTAAAATTTAGTTTGCTAAAAACCTTGAAAATCCTTGAATCTTTTTTCTAGAGGTCAAGATCTAGTGACATTGGTTTACAGGTTTATCTTATCAATGGCAGATAAGACGAGTTAGGGAACAAAACCGTTTTTTATCACCTAGATGACTATGCAACTTGTTGCCAAAACAAAATTATGCCATTCATGATGACAATGGTATAATGCACAGGGACGTGAAGTACTAAAATTGTTTTGAAATTCATCGTCAGACATTTACTTTCGCTTACGTTATGATTCCCAATTGGGACTGAGTGATGCTGGAGATATCCTAATTAAACCAAGCTGTCAACGACGTTTGGAGTTATCAAACTCGCGCTCCGTTTTACACAGTCTTGTTAATGGAAACACTAGGTATGACGAGTAGTCTTACGGCGAATTTTAAAATATTAATGATTTCACTTACTTCAGCTCATTTGAAGGGAGGGACCAGCCAAGTTGTACAGAATCCAGAGATGATACACGATCAACGATGTTCAACTTGGACACTAAAAAACTGCCACGTTTCCTAGTCACCAACTTTAAGAAACCAGCCTATAACCTATTTATGTAGTTTATATTCTGTCCAGACCCTCTGCTGAACTATCTTCTTTGTTATAAATAAACATCCAATTTCAAAGGTTTACTGTCGTTATATCACTCCCCAGCCAAAAAATAAACTGACTCTTTACTGACTTTTAAAAGCAAATAAAAAATTGCAGCAATAACTACCCAGGCTACTACTTAGTACTAGTCGTCATCTTGATTCCATACTGATTTCAGTTTACTTGTCATCCTCTTCAGCTCCTCCAAGTAACCCTTTAAAGTCCTTCCACGAATACCCATAAAACACCTTCAATCCTTTAACTGCTTCTAATCGCAAATTAAACCCTCGAAACTATAAACTTTTACTTCAACACAAGACAAACAATCATTAAGTTTAACTTTCTTGGTCAACTCTTCACCTCACCAAAAACTTCCTCCCAGGTGATCAATCATTTCCTCTCATAGTGTCCCAAGCAAAAAAACAAACAAAACATCGCTCCATTTGAGTTTCTTTTCAACGTCCCCTCAAACTTGCTACTACTCCAAAGATGTACCACTTTTGTTTATCAGATAACACCGTGTGTCACCCTCCGTCGACCCCGTTTCCCTGTCCACACTACCACGTCATGAGCGATTTTTAATTGAATTAATCTTTCAATAAAACAAAAACAACTACACAGCCTATGTCTATCCTTCTCAATGGGAGAGAAGGCTTGTTGTAAAAAGCCTCAGAAAAATCTTTATTTCGCCAACCCGACAATCTCAGCAGTTCAAAATATACAATTTTTCTTCAATTGCGCTGCCTACTCTGCTCGAACACAGCAACAACCAAAACAAAAAAAAAGTTCACTTGTTTCTTTTTTCTCCCAAAAAAAAATATTGCGATTTTCCCTACTGTGTACACACAAGGGCTGTAAGATTCTGCAAAATTAGACGGCACAAAGATGCGTACAACATGTGAGACAGCTTCAGGTATACTGACAAGACTGGTCGAAAGACCACCACGTCTATATTATCATTATTCTCACGTCATCGTGATCACATACACACACACACACATCTTCACTACCACAAAAAGAATATTGTAAGAAAACGTCTATGAAAATGATATAAAAAACGGTAGGTGCATCGCTTTTACTTTACTTGTTTTTTACGGCTGTACGAAAAGTGTTGTGTAGTAAGAAATTAAACACTCGCGGGTTTTTCTTTTGAAAGAGTATTATACCGTGTTTTGGATAAAGACATGATATAATTTTATATTTAATAGAGAATTGTATATAGCTTAACTGTTGAGCATATATTTCATGTTAAACAGCTATAAAATGTAAAAATAGGGTTCCAATAAGTTATTTTTCATTTTTAAAATGGAGTTTTCTCTGTGTTCGGTATAATCAGTTCATAAATTTCGATCAAAAACACGCACGTTACGCTGTAATTTGCATACATTTTTGTCCACTTGCTGCATGAAAAAGAAATACTTGCAAGAGAGCATATCAGGGAATTCAGGCCATGCAGGTTAAAACTCGGTGTTGCCCTATTCCTTCTGTTCCATGTCACTTTGTTTACTAGCTCGTAATTTGAGCCCCAAACCGAAATTCGGATTTACACTTTTTAACAAGTCCAAACCTATGATAATTAATAATCCGTCGTATTTCTTACAAACTAAAGCAAGGTCTTTTCTGCAAAGCATATAGTTGGTGATTGAAACCCTACTCAAGTCTCAAGTTTTTTAGTCCGTCTGAGTGGGTATAGTAGCCTTCTGGGAACCAGAAATGCAAGTATTGCTTGTGTTTTTTTTTCACCTGCCTGCACAGCTTTCATCAGTTTTACTTCAGTCTGCGTTCACTACGTAGTATTTACACTTGCCAGGTCCGTCCCTGCTTAACAATTTTTTTTTTTTTTTGCAAAAAAAAACCATGAGGAACGTACGATGTCGTATCTATGAAATATAATTTCTATACCTGAATTATATAGCGCACCTCATTGTCAGGTACTTGTATGAAAAAAAACATCGGGGTTTATAAGTACTTTTAATGTTTTTGTAACCCCAGCGCTTAGTTTCTTCTGCCGTGCAAGGAAAAATGTGCACCGCCATGTTCACGTATGAAAAAACGCTGCAAGAAGCATTCAAAAGATCATACATTGTTATGACGCGAAGGATGAAACAATGTCAAGTTTTATAACATTTTCTTTGTAGGGGAGAAGGAGGAGAAGTGGTTTGAGAGGATGATGATGACATACAAAGTCGGAATGTAGGTAAAAGTTTGCTATTATGAAATACAGATGTGTATAGGTATCTCAATTGTAGTTATAAAAAGGCAAATTTTAGTTCATGCTGTTCAAAATGGCTGAATCCATGCGTAGATGATAATAAACGTCCACTTTTTGAAGGGCGAGGACGGTGATATATTCTTTTAATGAGGAAATCGTCTATATTAGAAGTGTATCATTCGGTAAATTCTTGCGTATGTAAAACATAAGATGCAAAGGTAGATGTACTAATGGCAGATAAAAACAAATAATGTGCAAATTTTCACATAGATTATGATATATATCAAAATGGTTGAGTTTAATGGTAGCACCTGAAAGTCCCCTGATTCAAACATACACGCATTATTGAGAATGTTACTGTAAAGGCCATTAAAACTTAATTATTCTAACAATTTAAGCAATGCTGTAGTCTAAAATGCTACTTCATCACAAGTAAACTGTAGTCAGGGTTTAAAAAAGGCACTTCATTTTTTTAAAAACATTTTGATTAAGGTTTGTGTTTACAATTCTTAATGCTAAAAAATGTGACCTTTCTGAGCTGGTCCACAGTTTTCGCAATGCACACACAATCTCCCTATAATAGTACTTACATAAAAGGTTGTTATTAAAAAATGCGAACTTTTTTTGCGGTTAAAAATACAATGTCATAAAATACACTAAAAAGTCTAGCTAATTTCATCTTTGAATGCATTTATATTTATTGTTTACATGCGAAGTGATATTCAATTGCCAACATTTTCTGTATTTCGCTCTATCATTAGTGTAAAATTAATCGTGATCTTTATGCGAATGGAATAGAATCGTTTCATCTTACTTCCAAATACAATATGGTCATTTGGCGCTAGTCCTCTTTTGGTAAATTTTGAGATTAATATAAGGCACTATTACAGTCTTCGAGATAACGACTTAGCTATCCATTTTAGCTGCCTAACAAACGAAGCGTATCCCTCTCCAAAGTTAAATGTTTCTAATGAGCGATCTAGCTTTATGGCGACGAAGCAGTGTATACAATATTCCGTGACAGCAACCAGTACAACGCAACCGATTCGTATTTTGAAGCATTCAGAATGAGTAGTCAAACTCAGTTTTACGTCGGGCTCGTACTGGAGTCGAAACAAAGCCTGGGCCGACACTGTGCCTTGACGGAGTCCCATCGTCCATACAATTGCGGCGATATCTGCCCGTCACAAAGTAAGCTCAAATTCATTCGTGCAATTTATTACTATACCATGAACTTTAAACTGTTGTGAACATACCCTGCGGATACCGCATTTCCATGAGCCCGCATTGTATTAAGCCATTGGAAGGTGGTGAGGTACTTGTTTCGGTCAATTTTGTCTCCAAAATCTTTTAAGGCTTGAAAAACTTGGAAGTCTAATTTCCCCGGGGCGTCTCTGAATAGTTTTTACAAATATAAGAAAGTAAGTAACAAGGAAGGTATTATCTGGTGAAAGATATGCTAGTATTGCTTACCCATTAAAATAGACAGGAGGTCCATTCACGCAGTCTTCAAACACGTCGATATCTACCGGTGACGATGGAGCAGTCTGGTACACCTCTAAATTCATTAGTTGTTGCCACTGAAGTTCTGCATCGACGGAATTGTCATTCGAAGGTTCAAAAGAGTCTGTTTGCGATGTTACATCTAGCTTTCGGATTCCTAGGAAGGGGTGTGACATTCCTGAAAACGGGAGCGTTTCAGGAACAGGCACATCTCCAAAACTCCATCGATTATCCGTCGTCCCGTTTGCTTCAAAATAGCGTAGACTAGGCACAACTTCTTCACAATTGCAAAATCGAGATTCAAGCCTGCATTTGGGATTCGTGCAAAACCCAGCTTTTTTGTCTGGTGATGCTAAGCCGCTGCTGTCCAAGTTCATGTTTGCCATTTCTTCAATAAAGAAACAATTAAAATCCAGCAATTGCAAATAAAGATAGATAATTTTAAATTAGTGAGCATAAAATATTGCGTTACGTACTGTTTATGACATCCTCAAATGCATGATTAAATGTCGAGTTTGGTGTGGTTGAGCTCGTCCTCCTTCTTATTTTCCTCCATAGACTTGAGATACTTTTCCAGTCGCTCTAATCCTTCCTCTGAAGTTAAGTCACAATACGCTCCAAGAAACTTCCAATACTCGGACCAAGGGACTTCGAGTTCAGCCGCGTATTCCGAAGCGATTCTTTCCAGCCCTTTCTCCACATCCCGAACTCGGGCAGCCATGTTAGCTCGTGGGGAAACATTTCTAGGTGAATCCAAAAGAGCTCGTATTGATGAATACGGCGAGGCGATCGGCGACAAAGGTAACTGGCTTGATGGTGACATTGGTGGTGTGCATGGTCCAGTTGATGACGTTCTTGTTCGACGTTTCGGAGTAGAAGGTGGGGAAACTAAGCCCGTCTCACTTGTTCCTGAGATATTAAAACTACTGTCTGGAGAAGCTTGCACGTTGTGGACTAAAAAATACCTTGACCTTTTCATCAGCTTCCTGAACTCACGAGCCTTTGCTTCCTCCATGGGGCCTGCAAAAGCCATGATTTTCCAAGCTGGAGGCTGACTGGCAAAAACCCGCATTCGGCTGCTAGACGTGTCTTTCGGAGCTAGCTTGTAGCTACATGGATCCAATAAGGACATCGAAAATTCTGGAAACTTTCCCTGAAGGAGAGGAAATGGAATTGCCTGGCCAAGGTCTGGAATGTAAGACACTTCTCCCAGAACAGGTGCTTCACCATCAACCGACTCATCACGCCAAATTGGTACAATAAAGCGTCGTGAAAACAAGTTCCTGACTGCAGTCGCTTTACTTCCTTGTTTACTTTCTCGATCACCGATAACCTTATCAAGTAAAGCAAAAATTCATAATTTTAATAGATTCTCTTAGGCAAGATATCGCTCAGGATTAGGTCATGTTTCGTACGTAATTTTGTTACCTCTGACGGAGTGAACTTGTCGTAATTGGTCAGTGTTATATCACAAAGGGGATGACTAAGAAGATAATCAACACACTCAACGGCGTTAAACTTGCATGCAATGTGAAGAGGAGAGTCGTGCATCATCTTATCTGGGGTGTTCAAATAACATGTGCTCAAATGTAAGGCGCATGATCTATCCAAAAAAACAAACAAATACACAAATATATTATACAGACTATTGAACAATGTACAACAATGGAGCACACATATGTCGTTGTTTTTACCGTAGGCGTTCTTCTGACAATTGAGGGTAAATTCTCCGGATAAAGTCCATGCTCGACATCAAGCTGAGGACACGACGAAGGATAACATGATTATTACTTTTAGCAGCCATATGTAATGCATTTAGTTTGCAGCCTTCCTGCAGAATAGTCGGGTACTCTGACTCGGTACACAAAATTCTCGGATTCTTCTCTATCCTCTCGAGTACCTCGTCATTCTTTTTCATTAGAATTTCACGTCCCATTCCCAACAACTCGTCAGTTTTAGGTGAGGGACTGGCTGGGGCTCCAAGTGATCCCTCAACGGCTGACAGTGACGATCTACCTCTTCGCCTTTCCACTCTGGGCGATGGGATTGACTCAGTGTCCTTACAAAAGTGGATCTTTTCTTCGGCTTTCCTCATCGCCTCCTCTGCAGTACTCGCTGACTGGAATCTCGCATGAGGATTCCTTTTCATAATGGCCACTAACTCTTGTGTCGTCGCAACTGCACCCGACACATCTACAAACAAAACAAACCACTAAACTTAACTACAGCATTTACGAAAAAGGTATACAAACGCTTCCTGCAGACTTTACCTTTCGAAATGGCCTGATCCTCCGGCGGAATGACAACGTAAAAGTGACATAGTTTCTTATTTCCAGGCCCACACTCGTCATTTTTGTTTACTTCAGTAGCACTCAAATTCATAATCTCCACTATGTATTAAGTCAAACAGGCTTTAATAAATAATTAAAACATTTAATCACATGAACACGTAATTCATAATTAAGATTTGCTCACAACTTCCTTCCAGTCTTGATTTGGCTACGTGTTGCAACCTCACTCACAACGGCCAAACATTTGACTTAATATTTCGTCTCTCTACAGACAAGTAAAGTCCAACAAAACACTTTTTTGCTCGTTCGTTGTTTACGTCGTCTGTCTGTCGTCGTCAAAGTATCAAGTGGCAACGTAATTTTTTTGTAAACATTTTCTTCTTCGTCTTATTCAAATCTATCCTTTTGCCGCTCCTTTTTTCACCGCTCAATGCGTCTCAACCTGGGTTTACCTGGTCCATGTTGTTCTCTGTATGAGTACCAGATGGCTGCAGACGCTGAAAATCGTAGAACGGTCCACCTAGCAAAAACATCATTGCCACAAAATAGCTTATTTAATTAAACAAAGGTTTAGGCCAAGCACTTTACTGTTGATTTAACAAAAAAAAAACAACTTATTGGTAATAAAAATTCGACGTCAAAGAATTAAAGACCACGGGAATTGCTTTTTATTGTTTTCCCACTGCATTTGTAATGGGTCATCTTTGAAGTCATTGTGACATGCCGATTTTTAAATGTCTAACATTTGAATGCCAGGAAACGGCTATTTCTAGTTAATCCAAAGCGTCACACTTAAAATATTTTGTGTTTTTATGGGGGAAGTATGAAATTCTGTTGAGAAAACAAATCACTTTGAATTTGGCCATTCCAGCTCTCTGATTATTAGTCCTTTTTGTGATGATTCAAAAATTCGAAAGCGGCCAAACTCAGTGCAAATTTTTAAAAAACAAGGCAAAGCTACAATGTTGAATGTGCAATTTTGGACAGATCCAAGGAAAACCCTGGAAGTGGGAATAGTCAGTTCTACAGATTTTCATCTATAAAATCTTACAAAGCTCGTCTATTTTGAAAATTTTCAATGAGGAAAAAGTGCAACATTTTTTCCTTTTTTATTTGTTTAACTCATTGAAATTCTATGAAGCAAGAAAAAACCTTGCTACAGTTAATTTTTTTTTCTCATTTCACATATGCTGAGCCAAAAAAAGATTAACGCATCACTGGCCATGACAACCAGTCAACTCCTACTTTTTTTTTCTTCCACTTTTTTTTTTAGAAAGTGTAAATGACGCCAGCGTTTCTCTTTTTTTCTGTCTTGGTATTATTAAAACAACTTTTTCTTTCATACTTTACTTTTTTTATTGTATGATTTTTTTTGGAAGTTTTATTTTTATTTTTATATAATCTCTTGAAAAATATAAATGAATGTCTTTTCCTTTTGTTTCCCCCGGAACATTTCTGGCAGACATAAAGCACCGCTCTTGTTTCTTTTTTTGCTCTCTACAGAATAAGAATAGAAAGCGTAACACTTGTGGCAGTTTACTTTCCTTTTTTCGAATGACTGCACAAGGTCTACCACCTACAATTTTCTCTTTTCTCTCATCTCTACTACTATTAAGGAATGTCCAAAATATTAACTTTTTTCTCTTATTTTTTAATAAAGGCCAGCAAAGCAGTCTACAAAACGCCAGCTTTCTCTGAAAATTTTTTTTTTAAAACTATTTTCAACGTAAAATGGGTAGGAGAAAACCTTNTTTCTCTGAAAAATTTTTAAAAAAAACTATTTTCAACGTAAAATGGGTAGGAGAAAACCTTGGTGAAATTTTTATCGTCATTTTAGCCAAAAAAAAAAAGTTGTACTTTGGAATTATTTTTTCCATATCTCTACATAACCACACACACACATACTTGTCTAGCTTTCTTTTTGGGGGGAAAAAGTGGATGGAAAATTGGAAAGCAGAATAAGAATGTACATGGATAGCAATTAAGATCTCCCGATGGTAGGGAACGTTAAGCAGTGTGCGAACTTCATGAATAAAATGGTGAGCTTTTTTTCGTAAACCCGGTTTCTACTTGTGTGCATTTTAAGACATGTGGTTGTGATCCCAGGCCAGGGAAGGAGAAACTGTTTATCTATATGAAGTTTGGTTATGAAGCTGAAAAATTATTATATTTTTGGTAGGTATGTTTTTATATACATTTTGTTTTCAAAAGGCGAGACGTAAAGACTAGTCGCTTTTTGACTGCTTTTTGGACGACGACACTATCGCATCGTCGTCATTCCAAAACTACCTTACATTATTTTTTTTTTCCTAGATTGTTTAGACTTGGCATCACAAGAGTTGTAAGGATTGCTAAGGAAAAAATATATGAAGAGAAAAAATGTCTTCTCTTTTTGGATTCTCAACCGTTATACAAGAAAAAAAACGGCAATGGCAAGCAAGATGAGAGCCAGAGAAGAGCAGAGAGAGAGAGAGAGAGAGAGAGAAAGAGTTTTCTAACTTCACGCCGGATTAGCCTCCAAGTCTAGCTAGAATGGGTTCAGCCAACCGAGAAGATGAGAAAGAAGAGAAACAGTGTTGGGAGCGAGAAGGAGAGGAGAAAAAGAAGACATGCTGCTGCTTTCTCTTGCGTTCTCGCTACCTCCGTTTTTTTATTCCATCCCCCCTTCCCTCCACTACTCAGAGTAGTTTTTTTTTCTTTGGGTGGATTTTTATATATGTTTTCATTTGCGAACTGATGTTAGAGAATTTCATAAGTGAAAAATATAATAATATAACATGTGCACATTGAATGTACAGAAGATAATGTATGGTTGTAAGGTAATGATTAGTTTTTTTTCTATGATGGCGGCTGTAAAGGTGGAGTGGGTGGAAGAGTTGTACAAAGGTTTATTTAATGAAAAGTTATCACGCTCAGTAAGGAATTTTATTTGAGTGTTAGATTCTTGGTAGATTTTAGGAAAACGTAAAAATGGCTAAGAGGATTGTCGTGTAAAAACTGTGTTTTTAAAATTCAGGATCATCCTCTAATTGTGTTTGATGGAATTATGGTGTTTTTGTTTTTTACAGCCTAGGGAAAGTTTATGAGAATGGGAATGTGCGAAATCAAAGTTTGTGCCATGACTGAATGAAGGACACGTAGGTTTGTATGATCGAGGTTTCTCAGAAGTTTTAGAAAATAAATGGTGACAATAATAGGTACAGCAATATAGGAGGAGAACAACCTGGAAATAGAAAAATAGCGAAAGAAAGTATTTCTACAAATCACATTTGCAAAATATCTCTGAGTTTTCTGAAAGCTGTCTGCTAGTTTTCAGAACACGAGAATCCTTAAGATTGTATGAAATTTTCGGTTTCCATCAAAAAATTCAAATTCACAGAGCCGCGAGTCCCAACCCTAGGGGAATCGTTTAATAAGGCTGAATATCTCCCAAAGAGACTACATCTATCGATGCATCGATGTTTTTAGCGAACAGAATTTCAAAAGTATCTGATTCCAGCGATAATCGGACCGTCAGACAACTTAAGAGTTCGCAAGTAGTAGCTTTCGGAACGATGTCAGAAGCAACTATTTACTTTATTTTTTTTCTGCTTTAATACATTGCGAAAAATCTTCCAAGGTGTGTTTTAAAAGCATTAACTGACAGTAGGAGGTTGGGGAATCGTAAATATAAGCGTTAACTACAAACTCAGATTTAGTTTTTCGCGACATATTTGATTACTATGAAACACAGGTATACTCATATTCGACAGTTCGCAAGGCATTTATATGAAAAAACATGTTGAGAGAGCAAAAACCAAAAGCTGTGTAATATTGGACAATCTTTTTTTTATGCACAAAACCCAACCAAAATTCGGAAAATACTTTTCCTTCCATCCCTGTTTTCTCTTACAAACCCTGAATTTTCCTTTGAAAGGGCTGCTTTTCGTCTTTTACCTCTCTGACTGACTGTGCAAAAAGCATTTTTGTGAGTAGAATAGATAATTGAAGTGTTTCGTCGTTTTTTATTTCTTTTTGCTATAAATTCCAACGTATACCTTATATATAAAACATCTACTTCAGACTTGTATAATCCAAAAGACATTTCTTTGAGGAAGATTCCTGTAAAAACATTTTGCCTCCAAAAAAGGTAGACAATTTTATTTTTGGAAGAGCTGTGAGAAGAAAAACGGTCACCAAAACAGCTTTATTTTCCGCAGCAGCCAGCAGTCCTTAAAAAGACAGAAAAAAAACTAAAGACGAGGCTGCATTCAGAGAGTAAGTCAAACGAATCTAATACGATGCAACTTTAAGCTTTTCCCTTTTCTTGCTGCATCCCTCGAAGACTCTAAAAACTTCCATACTCCTGTCCTGCTGACATGTCATATAAGGTCCAATTCTTTCAAACATGCTCAAAAACATTCTCATATACACTTGTATGCCTTTAATTTTTAAAGAAATGAAAATAAAATAAGATAAGGAGAGAGGAGAGCCCAGAAAAAAAGAAGACGAAAAAAAACCGTTGACTGATCTTCTCCTAAGATCTTAAAGAAGAAATAAAAAGGACGTGTACCGTTTACACAACACACCAAAAAAAATCAAGAATAGAAGGTAGGATAAAGGATACAGATAGATAGAAGAAAGAGATGCGAAAGAACCTTAAGAAAAAAAAAGAATCCGTTTTTTTCTCTTTAGTATTTTTTTTCTTCTTAGTCCTATTGCTAATCTCTTTTCTCCTTTTCGTCGTCTTGAGCCTTTTAAGAAACTGCCATTCTAAATCTCTGTGTGCAGTCAACCACCAGCAAATCTAGTACATTGTATAACATGCTTTTTTTCCTTCAAACCCTTTTTCTGCTTCTTGATTTGTCCTCTTTTTTTATCTCATTTAACGAAAAAAAATATATTTAAACTGTGAACATGTATGTGTATTACTTTATGTAAGGTAACAGTAAAAAAAAGATGTAATCTAAGGAGAATCCAAGTTCTTTTGGTGGCCTGAATGACAAGTGTAAAGAAATGAAATAGTTTTTTAAGAGACTTTTGTGGATGGAAAAGGTGGAAAAATATTATGAAAACAGGAACAGCAGGTGACTCTTTGATTCGCCTTTCTTTGTGTTTCGCTTTTCGCTAAGAAACAACAAAGGTTACACGGAGAAGAAAATACAGGTCAAAAGAGTCAGAAAGAATGTATTTCTGAATTGGCAGAAGAGTTTGGGAGAAAAGAATGTCGGATTCCATTTCGAAATTAAAACTATGGCTAAATAAATGTGCATCGAAAAATCAAATTCATGCATCATGTCAAATGGTATATTTGTAATTAAGAATTTCCTAAAAGATTAACACCTGAACTATCGGTGTTTTTAAAAAGATTTATTTTTTACAGCCAGAATCTGAAGGATTAGGTACGAAATGATGCGTACTCGGAGTATGATATCTGATAGTAGGCCAAAGTAAGCTTTAAATTCTGCAACAAAAAGGAAGATTTTTTAAAAAGTGTTAAGGTAAATGTGCCTGGGGTTTTACACAGAGTACACACCGGTCCGACAAGCGGATTATTGGAATCCGGTATACAAGTTTCATCACTTTTGCCGACTTGATTAAACTTCCATAAAAAGACTTTTACTTTGCGGAGTGTATTATGTGCACGGATTTTTTGAGTTAGCGACTTCAAATTGCACTCTAAGGTTTTCTATGTGTGTTAAGAAGGATTTAAAGGTTATGTTTATCCCTTTTGATGCCGGCATCATATCAAGATGCCGACAAGATTTAGCAAAGTAAAAAACCACCCATAATTGATAATTTTCAGTTATGTACGGAATATACTTGTTTTAGAAGAACTATCGCTTACACGTACTATATCGGACTAACTTGACAGCTTAGCTGGCTTTCTAAGATGAGGTTTAATGCTTTAGTAATACCTGTATCCAGTTGACTGCATTTTACGTAACGAATTTTCACAGTTAATTATTATGCTGTAAGAAAGTTTTTAAAAGCTCTGGAGACATGATGATCTGATTAGGGCAGTGAAGCAAATTTTTTGTGCTACACATTGTTAATGTTAACTTTTAAAGCGTTTTCTCGCTCTTCCTGATCATCAACTTATTGGTATAGGGCTTCGCTGGATATAGATAGAGATAGAAAGTGTCTTGTTTGACCAAGCAGGATTATGTCTACCTTCTCACAATCCTGATTTAATAAATATACTGTGTCTACGAGATTAAATGTAATAGATGTTAGGATGTATTTGAACAATCATCTGAAGTTTCAGGTGCACAATTGTTGTTAGGACTTTACAAAGGTAATATTAATGTGTAGTTTTAATTTAGAAGACGTTTTTTGGTTAAAAATCAAAATTGATTGTGTGTTGTAATGATTAGTTTTGCAGTGCATGATGTCAAGAAACGATTCAGGAATGAATTTTGGAGTTTAAATCATTAAATATTAATTTAACTATCCTTTGATGTGTGTTTTGAGCTCAATTTTTCAATCAAGAGTTCCGGGTTTTGATTTGTTTCGACTTTAAAAGTTGCCAGAAAATTATCAAACACTGTCGGCAAAAATTCATTCATTAAGTAATTACAACCTGCAATGATACGCAAACCAGTATAAAGATGTAACATTTTAATTATGTCATCATAGTAGCCTGAGACCTTTTTGATGTGTATTCTTGCATCCCTTACCCAGCCAAATGCCACACATAATGTATGCAAACGCGTTAAAATGAGCATCAAATTTTGAATTTCATCGGAACAAAAGGTGCATTACGCACAGCCACGCAAAACTGCCTTTTTACCAACTCATTTTCTCTCCTTATCTTCCTGACCCATGCACCAAATGCTCTTTAGTAGCTCCGACCCGCAATAAAATACCCAAGCTGGAACTCTGATAAACATTTTGCGCAGTATGGAATAGGCGTACGCTCAATCCATTCAGGGTTTCTTTCTTTCTCAAGTTGCATTCAACGGGTAATAACATTATGTAATGCATGTAATAACAACACTGTCACAACCAACCCACCATTATTATTACTTCGACCTCACATCATCAGAATATCCCTCTATTAACTTTTATATAACGGAGGTCCAACAAAACAAGTTGTAGCAAAAAAAAACCAACCTCTGTTTGCATTGAAGGGAGAACAGTTTTTCCTTACTTTTTTTCCTGTAGAACGTAGTAAAATGACTTGTGTATTTGGTAAAAATATCAACATAAAATTTATCCCTCGCGGGTGGCAATATCACATCAATTTCACGTTCAAACAATGCTCATCAGAAGACGAGAGGATAAAAATATGTTGCTGTTGCTGGCATGCCAGGAAAAGTGGCGAAAACAAGTTGATCAGAAATGCTGCGGATAATGGAAAATGCCAATGATGATCATCCACCCGTAACAACCGGCCGTTCGTCAGTCCGATCATCCAGAGTCATTCAAGTTTAAAAAGTCACACTTACACAACAAAATAAAAAGGAGTCGAGGAAAGAGCATTAAAGTAGAAGGTATACAAAATCTATGCAGCAGTGGAGAAAGAGAGATTACTCGCGGAGCGCACAAGGCAGGGCAAAACATATAATCGTATTGGATATGATGAACCATAAGGGTTTAGAGAAAAATGATAGCATCGTGAGTAAAGTAGGATCACATATCTCATTCACGCACTCATCACCAATTTTTTGTTGCCAGTTGCAATTGTGAAGAACACCCAGCCACCACGACTACCACGAGGAGACCTCTTTATGAGAAGTTTATCCGTGTAATACAATACTCTAATTATGAAACTCAGTTCCAGACGCGAGTATCGGTTATATTGGTCGCGTGCGCAGTCAAGTTAAACGGTTTGAATGGATAACATGATAGGAATAATGGATTTGCCTTAAACAAAACAAAAAACGTCTTCGCAGATGCATTTATGTTATTATATGCATTATTTTGTGGATCTAATGCGAATTCAGGACCTGTTTTTGTGGGGATACGAAATATAGTGTAACGTTCTTTATTTCGTGATGCTAATGGTAAGTTATCAGTTAAAGCATGGATTGTAATTAATTCACAATTCACGTATCCTAAAATAGCATACAACTTTCTATCTATACAAATTTAAGTAAAATTTGGGTGGCTAGGAAATAAGATAAAGACAGCATCGAAGCTTTAAAATTTATAACATAAATACATAGACTATCGGGCTTAATAAACTTGTGGTTCACTGAAACCTGGCGGCGGATTCAACTCTAGGTCGACTAAATTTGGGTTGTCCTGATGGTTTGGTAAAGTTTGGCCGGAAGAATTCTGAATTTGCAGCGTCCGGCCCATCTGGGCGTCCTCCGGTGTTCGCGGAAAGCCACAGTATTCATCAGAATGACTTCTATGACCACTAGTGACCATAGCTTGCCCACTTAATTTTTCTCCTGAAGTAATGACCTTTGCCATTTCTTCTAAATGTTTGTAGCAAGTGGTGGTCTGGCCTGACTCAGCTCCAGTTGCCATGCCAAGATTTAAATCTCGGACAGTTGACTTTAAAAATCGAAATATTTCTTCAGCGAAGCATGTATTGGGTGCTAGCGGGCTACCATCCGTTTCCATTTCCAATAGATCCCGGAATTCCTCATAGCTGCTAGCTTGCCAAAAGGTATTTCCATTCTGCCTGGCATTTTCATCATAAGAACATTGATGATTAGAATCTTCGTCATAACTTGGAGACATATCAGGAAAATATAGATGAATAAAGCCTTTAAATGCACAAAACGCACTTCAATTAGTTTTCTAGCCTCGCAACAAAATTTATCCTTCAATATTATAAACTTAACTTACCTTAGTTTACAAGATAGAATACAAAAAATGGTAAGATTCAGTTTGAAAATTCTTTAGTAATAGCTTCTAAACTTGAGCTTAGGGACTGTTTATAGGAATGGCTGAAGCATAAATGAATGGCAAAGTTGATGGTCACCTACTGGCAGCTACCACAATAATGCTCTTGCAAATACCGTCCAACAATGCAAATACCCTCCAACAAAAAGTTGCGTTGCATTTGAATAATGAAGCCCTTTTTTCACCTAAACGCCAAGTCCTCCTTATATTATAGCCTGGCAAATTGTATTGTGCATTTTTGTCCCAGCTTTTATATGATCATACACATACGTTCATTTTTCTTTGGCAATGGTTTTCTCTCGTATCCTCCCTGTCAATCATAAGCTGTTTCACACAACAGAACGAAGCCAAATATCCTCAAAGAATATCTTCTAAAAAGATTGTATCATGAGCTGCCGGTTTTTTTTACAACGACCCATTATGCCCTCCGTTTCTAAATCAATATCCTAATCCACAGTATAAATGCATGGCTAGTCAACAATTCATCTCAAGTGCATTCATATTACACAGATAATGACTAGAAGTGTGCACATCCTGACTACTATCCCAACCCAAAACGTGTACTGATCTTGTCAACTTGAAATCCTGTGCATCTTCATAGACTCATTCTTCAAAAACCTTACAAAAGGACATGGTTTTCAACGACTATCCATTTTTTAGCCACACTTTGTTAAAAATTTTAAGCAACGCAACGCTTCATTCTTAAGCCCGCAATTTATCACTTGGAAGTTCAATCTGAAAAAAAAACATGTAAATTTTGTTAGGTCGTACATAAAGCATTATTCAGATGAAAATCATTATGCAAATCAAGTCAAGCTTGAAATTTTTTGCAGCCGCATTTCAGACGAAGCTTTATCCATTTTTTATTTTCTCTTTAAAAAAATTACTGAATCACTCTTCTTTATGGTCCTTTCCGTTGGTACACTTCACTGCTGCCTGGCATTGTGCTGGAAATCGCTTCCGGAATCTGTTTTTTATGGAGACACAGGAAGTATCTAGTTTATAATAATATTGACGATCAATCCGCTAAAAAATAGTAACGATCATTGTAATTGCCCGGGTGCATTACTTCCTGTCTGGATTTTAGTGTGTGGGATTGATCTGACTGGCTTGAAAAAAGTGAACAATCCATGACGGGAAGTAGATGTAGAGAAACACATCATAATATTGGACTTTTATCGCAACATTCGAGTCCCCCTACTTTTTTGTATGTTCTTCTCCATGACGAATAGAAAAGGCGTCATGGTCTCTTCAAAATGATTAAAAGAACAATAGTTTTTGTTCCCTTGAAAGCAGTTTACTTCCGGGTCAACATTTCGACTTCATAGAAACAATTATCAGCATTTTGACAATAAGAGCATCTATGAAAATAAAAGTAGCAATTTTGTTGACAATGTATGAATACAATTATGTTTCGCGTAGGCGAATTTTTCTGAAATTTCTACGTTGCAAGTATGTTCCCATATGGATAAGTTTTTACAGATTTACAAGTGCTCAGATTTTCATGACTGTCTGACTGTATGCAAATTGCATTTTATTTTGAGCAGTGCCACTGTGCATTGTAATTCTATCAATCGGGATACAGCTTGTAACGGTGAATGCTGGAACTAATACAATATACCTGTAGTGTGTATGAAAATGCAAATGCATGCGTGTCGTGGTAAGTAGCCCAAGAACATCGTTTTTTGGTGTACAAAGGTATTTTGGATTGATGTATAGAAGAAAATTACACTTCTTCATAAATATTAAGTGCAAAAAAAACAACCGATTGATATGTTTCCTTCAAATTCTACAATCAAAGCCAGTCGTTACTGACAGTGATCAATGTGAACCTGTCTTCCGTTTTCAAACGATATGTGATACAAGATACAGTTTAATGATACGTTTCACGAATGCCCGCATCTTTTAAGCCTCAGCAGTTTAATTACTTGCCCCCGCTCTTTTTATCTTTTCCCCTCATTATATACTTCCCATCTCGTTCGTTAAGATTTAGTCTGTCAACATTAATACTTCAGGTTCCTTATAAATGATAATTTCTAATTGGTTACTCTTTGATAATAAATAACAAGTAATTTATCATGTCGTTGACTTTATACTGGTTTCCATTACTAAAAAGAAAATAGATAAAATGAAATGTGTACTTCAATTTTAATGATTTTTTTGACATGCTGTTACGTTATTGCGCATTCATTTTGTTTTCTTCAAAGGTTTTTGAAAGTTTATAGAGATTTTTGTGTTGAGCCAGATGTCAACACAGTTTTATGTGTGTTCATTTGAACGTCGTCGGTGGAGAAGATCTCAAGTGTTTTGCAAACACGAAACCTAGCACAAACGCTTACACACACCTTTTGGGATTTAATGAAAAGGAAAAAGCCGTATGTTACTAGTTCGGCATCCCTGTTTCGGTGCATGTGTTGTTTCAACCTCTCTGTCCAAGTGTTTCGCACAAGTATCAAACAAGTTTGTTTGCTTATTTATGACAGTTTTTTCTCTCTAAAAATATTAATATAAATCATGCAATGAAGTGTGTGCTGATAATCGCCCAATAAACGAATAAGAATGTAACTGACTTTTCCATTCTCATATTGAGAAAGCTTGATGAAAACCCCGGGTAAAAACGCATTTTCTGTCAAAGTCTAGGTCTCTGATATAACCTTTGACTTGAGTAGGAAATCAAAGCTTTTCATACAGCATGCACGCACGTGACCAGTCTTTTGTGTAAAAAACGACCCCTCGTTGCACGCAAAATCTTTCACTGTGAATCATTCAGTCCAATAATGACAAAACATGTTTAAATGGAAAGGCAATTTACAACTTGACAAGACATAATCAGAGATTCATCATGGATTTCGTACTGAAACAAGCTATGCTGCATGCATATAGATGATAGAAAAGTAATGTATTAATTAATAAATGTGTCCATAGAGTGCGGATTTCGTGTCGGAATGTATTATTTAAACTTTAAACGCTCTAAATTGCTTAAGAAGTAACTTTTAACCATTTATAAAACAACATTTATAAAATTTCTCTACTACAACATTTATAAAATGATATAAAAAATCAAGAGCACACAAAAAAGTAGGGTTACCAGGAAAAGGAGCTCAAATGTGAAATTCATAAAATAATTCAGAAATCAATTTTGTTCGACTCGCGAGTACTAAATGGCAGAGAGAACGTGCACAAGAGAACGACAGTTTTGTATAGCCTACCTGCTATGCTTCCTTCTTTGACGACAAGGATCATGAGGACGTGAAGAATGTACCTATGTAGTTCTATTTCTATGAATGAAAATACTAATCAAATACATGCTTTAAAGTTCTCCAGCATTTCTATATGCGCATCAATAGCGTTCAAGATAGATGATATGTCTATATACACAATGTACATACATATATACGCATAGGATATAGATTTTATTATATTTTTGCGAGAAACGCCATCCATTTCTTTTTTAGAGTATTATTTACGTCTACCTTCGTCATAGAGGCTATTATAGGGTGTGCAAAACCATACATTTCCCTTGTATACTGCTCAGTCACACATACACAGGAAGGATTTTCATGATGACATGGTTTCGTTTGCTTCGTTTGTGGTTACTCTCTTGTCAAAATTTATTTCATGGCTCTCTAACTAGCACAGCCATCTTTTCAACCTTTACAAGCTTGAAAAATTACGCAGTTGTTGGCTCTCACAAACTAGTTATGGAGCAAGGTCTATAAGTGCATATTATAGTGCTTGTAGTCAAAACAATTCTTTTCAAAGAAATTCTCCAATCTGTCTTAACAATATTACAAAATGTCTTACTCGTGAATTCTTTTGGTTTTGACAAGCAAAGAGAAAGTGATGTTGTGATCAACGAATGGTTCTTAATAATGGAATACGTCAATATATAGTTATTTGTAGATGAGTAACAAGTAGTAACGGTTTCGGAGGAAGCTATCGGTTTTGATGAAATGGCGTTTTGGAACACCATTTCATATTCGAGCAAAATTATCATGCTGAAATAAGTCTTTCTTCCGAATATTCTCGATATATGTTTTATTGTAGCATCAGAGTATTAACTAGTATGTGACCCCTGACGAGATTTTCCCATTGAAAATTCTATTCTTGAGAGCCCGCTGAGTTGACTGCCAAGCTGGCATAGACACGTTTAGTGCTTTTAAGTAGCTGTTGGTTAAATGCGAAAGGAAATCTGAGGAAAGTAAGTTCCAGCGAGGGAATCGCACAGACAACCCCTTCGTTTACGTGTCTGTATGTGTACATGCTACCGCTGGAATTGTAAAGACCGAGAAAGTCAGAGGAAGGCAAGCAATTGTGATAGAAAGAGGAAAAGGGAGGAAAGCTACTTCCACATGGCTGCCCATTTTACGCAAGCACATAACTTATTGAATGAGATACGAGGAGATGGCCTTCTATAGATACCGCAAAGCACCAGATTATAACCAGGCTACTGATGTATCCGCCTCTTAATATAGCCTACCTGGAATAGAGCGTTTCGCATATTACAGCTGCGTCTCGCAATTGTAGCCTGTGTTCTGTTTGCACCTCATAAAGTGAAAGCTCTAATTGTACAAAGAATAGTCTAACTTTACAATTTATTCATACACAATGTTTTTGAGTATACATTGAATTTGAAATTTTTCTAAACACGTTTTTAGTTTTAGTGAAATGTAAAATGCCCGATTTTCGAAAGTAGGAAACGGCATCCTTTCCAATACTTTCACTTATTTAGCATAACATTGCTATCGACCTTCTTTTTTGGTGGCTGACAGATTATTTTTGGAGATCCAGCGTAACAACTCTTTACAATCATTTTCCAGATACTATATCTTCTGTAACGTCCAAACGTCATGTTCCCGAAATTTATTCTGCAATTGTGTGTCATTGGCGAACTTTGTCAAAAGACGGAATAACGTACAGGATCGGGGTCAGGCACCTTACCTTACCGGAGAAAAGAAGAAATAAAGTCTCCTCAATTAAATAGCTCTCCCTTGTTAAACCCTGACTCCAAAATCGTTCTGTATAGCCAGCGCGATAATCTAGTACTTTACGGTATTCCACTAAGGTGTATACAGCGCCAAGTGAGAGTATTAATTCGTAATAAAAAACGTACAAAGTTAACGTCTCCCGGTTATTAAGATATCATGAGACACACGCTAGCCATTATTATTATTCATAAACGTTTGCATATCATGTGCCCTCATATTCGTATTATCTCACACGTAACCCGAGTTTCTTATTTTAAAAATTCGCTAAAAAACAGGTTTGATTTTGATGCTCATTCTAGCTATAATACAATTACATATAACTTATGCATAGCTTGCAATACATACTTCTAAATCATCGAACATTACAATATTCGTAGCATTATTGACAGTAAAGTGTAAAAATTTCGCCAAGAATCTAGCCCCTATTGTTGCGCCTTTTTTAATTTTCCGAAGTGAATGAATCCCTGTCTTTCCGTCATTTTTCATTATGTTTGCATTTTTCATGTGCGCATATACCACATTTGCTAACCAGAATTTCATACTAGTTTTTTCTTACATGGTGCCCAAAAAGTATTTAAAAAACTTGCTTTCGAATCCCATAATGAATTATTAAAAAAATATTTTTTGCATGCACTAAAAAGGAAGAGTGCGTTATGCTTGAGCGACCTCATCTTGTCATACTCATGTTTTCGAGAGAGCACTGTATCGAAGAAAAAGTAACTCATGCTCTTTTTTCTCTTGTCGCTTGAAACCACATTTTTATGCAAGCAGAAAAGTTTCCGCATGACTAAATGGACAAGTTGTACAAAGAGATGACTATTTACTCTGCTTTTCTTTATTGTCTTGTTCTCATTGTTTCAAGATGTATTACAATTTTCCCCGTGTACATCAAGGTAAAACTGTAAAATACTGCTTTGGAATATGTCAAAAAGCCGTCATCATTTTTTTATAATTGCACTGCACTCATGCATAATATAATTGTGAATCCGACTCAGCCTCAAAAGATGAGAGAGAGAAAAGCTCATCATGAAAATCAGCAAAGTATGTATCCAACCCGTTGTCATGTTCACCTTTTCGAAATAATTGTCTCATAACTCCCAGCGTAATATTTACAGAGTAAACCTGTTTTTGAAGCATCTTGAGAATATCAACCGCTGTAATAATGAAATCCATAACGTCTTTCAATGGAAATTAGTATTTGTCAGCAAATAATAGCTATGTTATCTTTAAACTCTCAAGTGTGGTCAAATAGATCCTCGTAGCTCAGTAGCTAACTGTAAGATAATAATGAGCTTTCTTGAACAAAGCCGACAAGGGCTCTATTAAGTATGGGAGTTACTTACAAAAACGATCATGTAATACAAATTGAGTATTCAACAACAAAAAACACGCAATGACACAGCAGCACAACAACTGGAAATTCCTTTCTTTGGTCGATTATGAAAAGAGCTGCACAGTGATAAATGATTTATTTGCTGTTATTATTGCAGCTATTGTACTAAAAAAGGTTCTATTCAGATGTTAAAGAGTCGCCTCAAAATTGTTTGAAGTTTCACCGAGAAACTCAACAACAATTCCATACGCAGTTCAGCATATTTAGTTCGGTTTTATTTTGTCTAGGGTGCAAGGGAAAATAAATAATTAGCGTGTCAAGGAAGGATTATGTAAAAGTAGAGTTGGACTTCACATATTTCTCTACTTGAAAAACACGATAGCCTTTTTCACCACTGCTCCTCCGGACTGCTGATAACTCCGTTCCGGTTGAGATGTTTAAAAAGGAGTAATCGACGTAATCGATGAATGTTTCAAGTGCTCTTTTGTTCACTGATGAATATCCATTCATTTGGCTTTTATTTTTATCATTTATGGCTACATCGCACCCCTTTTTCATTTCGTGCGATGTAACGACACTAATATTGATTGCCATTTTGTTAGTTTCTTTTCTTTATATAAAAAACGCTATCGTCGTATGAGCACCCAGGCTGTAACAAGTTCATGTTTCCTGACAAGAGTGGGTTACATGAAAAATCGGTAAAGTGTTGTCAATCCAGATACCATAGCTACTTGTAGACTTGAAAGATAATATTATTTCCATTGAAGCTACATGGAGGATATTGGAAGAATGTCCATAATGTAGCATAGTGTACAATTTATTGTACATTTATCGGGGGAAAACTTGTTAGTTACCAAAAGTAAGTTATACAGTGATGAGGATTCTTTAGACAAATTTTCCGATGAGAGCGTCCATGTCATGTACAACTGCACCATAAATTGACGTAAATGCTGTTTCATTTCTATCTTCTCTGGAACTTTTGCGTTCCAAGAAAAATACTTTTCCCAGTAGTCTGTAACAAGTTTGATGCGGAAGACTTGGTTACAAAGAATCAATTAAAATTGTTAACAACCACATATGAAAAATAATAACTACACACATATATTTATATGACTATTGACAAGCTTTTTTACTACTGCGAAACTACAGCAAGGCTTGAAACATCATGACTACTCCTTGTCGTTAGTAATGATGGCTGATTGTTTTGTCGTCGTTGTTAAGAAATAAAAGAAAAAAGAAGCAGAGAGTGTTGATGATGGTGACGATTATCGTCATCGATGAACAAAAGGAAATAGGTGGGCATAGAAAATTACTTACACCTCAGGAAGCTAGCTACTGGATTTTTGTCCTGGGCTTTGCCTATTATTTTCATGGTCATAATAAATGATCGCAAGAATGATAAACACTTTCTTTTATGTGTTTTCATATCATTTGTCGGAGCAAGTGTAATGCTTAACTAACATAACAATTCCCATATTTATCCTCTGGAAATTGGATTTTGTTAGAAAATATACTATAAGTGATCAGCTCAGCCGTCAGTACTCAGTATTAACACCCATAATAAACTCCTCTGATTAACTTACCACTTTCTTATAAAGTTTAACAAGTTTTTTCCCTAAACGTTATTCTTTGGAGAAGAGGCTGTCCAGTCCTTTTGAAAATAATTATTTGATACGCGAGGAGAAAAAGGAGGACAGGATTTATGGTGACTGATCATTGAATTTAGTA